>QEPC01000801.1:1043520-1068846 GCA_003113815.1 Sphenodon punctatus | reverse complement strand
GGGGGGGGGGGGGGGTTGGGGAAAGGGTTGGGTGGGGAGGGGGGGTTAAAGGGATTCTTTTAGATGTTTTTATTGTATGTAAGCTGCCCTGAGCCTGAATGGGAAGGGCAGCACGTAAATGTAAACAAACAAACAAAGATATCTGTCTGTCTAATTGCACGACCACCATCACTGTTTTATTTAGATGCCAAAAAGAACTGTGAAATATGGTGGAGGAGTTTCCAGGACATGTATTATTATTTTTAACATTATCGCAAAAATAAATAAATACATAAAATCATGCATTTTGAGTATTTGTAAATATGATTCCGTCAATATATATATATTAGGCTCTGCCAATTTTCTGTTCCTTTCCAACCTTGGGGGTGTCATGGAGGGATTGCAGAAGAACTTAGTGAAATCTAAATCAGAGTGAGCTGGGCAGTAACAAGAATTTCTTGATTTGGATAATGCCAGAACCAAGTTATCCCTGGCTTCAAAAGAACTCTGTAATTTTAATGACTATGTTATGATGTCTGTGATGAAGATTAATTTTTATTTGCTGCTGTTGAAGTGGATCCAATTAGGTCTGAATCTATTGGATGGCTTTTAAGTTGGCTTCACACTTTGCAAGCAGAAACCTGGTTTTGGACCTCTGGTGATCATAAACCTGCCAGAAGTGGGAGTCAGCCCACAACCCATTGATAAGTTCTGCTCATTTGAAGGGATGGCCAACAATACCTCATAAAGTGGGTGGAGCTATTCATGGGTGTAGTGTGGAGACACTCAGTAGGAAATGTGCTGAATCAGCAAATAGCAGCTACTTGAATTCTCAGGTAGCCTTCTGCAGCTACGCCTATCCTATGTAAAACTGACTCCTGCTAAAACCTGGCCTCACAGATTCCCTAAAGGAAGGTGATATTGGTATTAGAAAAACCCTGTTTGGCATAGCTGCTAGACAAGGGGTATTTTCAGACGTGACGGGGCCAATTGACCCCGTCACGGAACCAATCTGTTGATCCCCCGCCGGGGCCACCGTGTCACGGCCTAACAGATGTGCCAGGGGCTCCCGGCGGGGAATTCTGGGCTGTGGCCGCCGTCCAGACGTGACGGCTCGGTTTATCGCAGCGGGGAATCGCCTTCACCACGCGATCACCGCCGGCTCCGCCGGTTCAGCTGATCGCATGGTGAATGTGATTCCCCGCCACGATTGACCATGGTGAACATCTGGGGGGGAACGTCCGTTCCCCCCATCAGACGTTACGCGGTCACAACCACCACAGGGAATTGACTGTGGTTGACTGTGATCTCGTAACGTCTGAAAATACCCACTGATGCCATTTGCAATTTCACTAAACCTAAACAGTGAATCTAGCTCATAGGTTTCTATGGAATTGCCTGAGATTTCCCTGAAGGAAAAAAATATGGCAACGAGAACCACAAGAATAAAATCAATATTAAGGCTTTCATTTGATCCTTTGTTTACCCTGTTATCTCTACATATTACATGTGTCTGGAGGTTTGAAAATAGTGTGTAATTTTACCACAGCAATGGAGAATGTAAAAACCTTGTCCCAGCTCTATAATATTTAATTTCTCATGTCATACCTATTGGTACCTGAGCCTAGTCATAAAATGAATTGAAATATTATCTATGAATTTCCTGGGCTCATGGGATTTGACTCTTTTTTATATATTTTATATTAGCTATTAGGCATATTGGAAGTTGCATGCATTATGGGGAAAAGGAAGGAATAGCTAGCTGCCTTAGTTCTAATTCTTATTACACATTGGCATAAATCAGGAGTAAATCCACTGAGGAGTGTAACACTGGAGTAAGATTAGTTTAAATGAGATTTGACCATCTTATTGTACACTAATTCAACTGAGAGGGTTTTATGTCAACCTACTTTTTACTGTATTTAAAATACATTTAGGATGAGACTCTACTATGGTCATCTTTTCATTGACATAGTATCCTGTAAGTACTTTGATGGCATACATTATTACATCTTCTTCAGTGGTCATAACTCTGAATTGTGTCAACTGACACAAGATTGAGCTCATTTTGTTTGAGAGGTTTAATTCACATATTAATGTTAGAAATTAAGTGTATCTAAAAAGGAACGAATAATATAATCCATAGTGTGTACATGGACAATAAGTAAGCTAAATATCAAATGAGAGGGCAGTTCTTATGTGTTGCAGCCAATGGTATCGAAGGTTAAGATGCTGGACATTTTAATTTTGATTTTTTTAACCCAAAACACTGAACTAGTGACTTATAAAAAAATCATTTTGGAATAACACACTGGGTACTTTTAGACGGATTGGCTGCCTCTGTGCTAACCACACCAGCCCGCTTTACCCCTGGGTGGCCCGTCCATCTACAGGTGCCCTGCCAGATGTGCAGGCAGGGCAGGCACAGAGTAGGGGACAGCCCCACGGGCAGTGCTCCGGAACATTCTGGAGTGCCGCCAGCGGAGTGGGCTGGCCAAACCCGGGCACCAATCCGAAGTGGAGGAGTGGTTCGTCTGATGCATGGACCCCTGCTGCTGCTCTGCTTCCAGTTGGCCATTGCCCTAGGCAACACCACAGTGATGAGGTGCCAGTGGATAGAGCAGCCTGCAACTCTATGGTGTGTGTGTGTGGGTGTTGGGTGGGTGGGCAGACCATGGGCCGGGGAACCTGCTGGGTCTGTCTGATCAGAACCCAGGCAGGACTGGGAGCGGTTGGATGGGGGGATGTACCCCTGGAGCAGCTCTGGGGGTGGGCAGAAAACACCCACTGAATGAGGCTACAAGCAAGTTTCAGTCTGTAACGTGAAATGGCAGGGCAGAGGGAGTTATCATAGAAAATCCCACAGCTTTCCTGCTACCTAATGTTTTCCTTTTTTGGGCTTTAATTGAAAAAAAGATTTAGAAGAACTGTCCATTAGCTGCATTTCTTAGTGATGCTTGCATGTTTCTGAATATATCTAAATATATATTTAAAAATGAGGCACACACTTATAACTGTGGAATAAAATATATATATGACATCTCTCTGTGAAAAACCCTTCAGACCACAGGGTGCACAAGGTATGAGCATGTATGTCTTTGGATGTAGAGTTTCTCAAATATGTATTGGAATGTATAACTGTTGGTGGGTCTGTTAAACTTTACAGATCTGTTGGCACGTGCCTGAGTTTGGGGATGTGTGCATTTGTCCGTGATTTGGGCAGATAAGGTGTGGAGCATCCTGCACTCAAAGATTATTAGGAGCTGAAAGCATTCAGCTTCTTGCAGGATCAAGCCCACATGACTGAGTATGCAGGTGTGTGTGTGTGTGTGTGTGTGTGTGTGTGTAGCATGACCATATGTTGACAGTGGGTGTTTTCAGACGTGACGGGGCCAATTGACCCCGTCACGGAACCAATCCGTTGATCCCCCGCCGGGGCCACCGCGTCACGGCCTAACAGACATGCCGGGGGCTCCCGGCGGGGAATCGGGGAGGGGGCAGGGCTGTGCGGCACAACGTACGGCTGCATGGCCCCGCCGCCCCACGCTCCCCTGCCGCCTGCCCTCCGGGGAGACAGGCGGGCATCGCGGCCAATGTGGTCGCAGCGCCTGCCCGAATTGACCACGGGCCGGAATCCCTGCGGGGATTCCGGGCCGTGGCCGCCGTTCAGACGTGACGACTCGGTTCATCGCAGCGGGGAATCGCCTTCACCACGCGACGACCGCCAGGCCCGCCGGATCAGCCGATCGCGTGGTGAATGTGATTCCCTGCCGCGATTAACCATGGTGAACATCTGGGGGGGAACATCCGTTCCCCCCATCAGATATTACATGGTCACAACCACCACAGGGAATCGACTGTGGTTGACTGTGATCTCGTAACATCTGAAAACACCCCTTGTGAAAAAAGACTTCCTGAAGGGAAATGGAAAATGTATAGATGTGTGTGTCTTAAGTTCATGAGTTTGTAGATTCTTATGTCTGTCTGGGAGAATTTGTGTGTTTATGTGCACCTCTATCTGTATATATTCGTCTAGGTAAAAGGGTGTGAAAACATTTGTGTGCAATGTGTGTCTGTTTAGGTGGCAAGTGTGCATTACAGGTATATGTATGGGTGTCTGTATGTATGGTGTGTCTGAAAGTCATTGCATAAATCTGAGTGTGTGCGTATCAGGTTTGTGAGTGTAGGGTGCGGGTCTAAATGTCAGTGAAAAACACAGTGGGTAATTTCAGACTTAACGATACCACGGTCAACCACAGTGAATCCCGTGATGGCTGTTGGTCCCGTTACGTCTGCACTGTTTCCCGCCAGATGTTCACCCCAGTGAATCACTGGCGGGAACCAGATTGACCACGGTTCTGGACCTCCAGCGGCCTGGAGGTCCAGAATCATGATGGGATTGGGCCCCAACTCTGATCGGATTGGCCACAATCCGGGATGGGCGGCAGGTAATGTCTGTTACCTGCAGCCCGGCTGGATCGTGGTCCTGACCACAGGACGGGATCGGGCGCAGCAGCTGGATTGGCTGCTGCGCCCTCCCGTCTCCTAGTGGGAGGGTGGCCGAGGGAGCGGGGGGGGGGAGCAGGGCTGTGTGGCCACACATCGCGGTGCGCAGCCCCTCCCCGATTCCTGGTGAGAATCAGGTCGGCACGTCTAAAGGACGGACGGCCTGATTCCTGACCGGGATCCGAAACAGATCCTGAAATGGGTCCCGGTCCATGGTTCAGCGTGGTGGCCTGGCAGCCCGGTATGTCTGAAAGTACCCAGCGTGTGTGTGTGCGGTATGTTGCATAGGAGTGTGTGTGTGTATGATGCGTGTCTGAATGCCAATGTATACAGCAATGTGTATACATACGAAGGTGTATATATTTATCTATTTATTCACTTATTTTTTTTTAGATTTGTATCCTGTCCTCCTCCAAAGGCTCAGGGCAGCTAACAGCAAAAAAGAAATACATACAAAATAAAAAGATAAAACCCATAAAACCACCCATAAAATACTGATAAAACACACCCCAGATCCCAACCTTGCCTGTTAAATGCTTGGCCAAATAAAATAGTCTTACATCACTTCCAGAAGCTGCTCAGGCTTGGGCTGTGGCAAACCTCCAGGGAAGGGAGTTCCAAAGCTGAGGAGAAGCCACTGAGAATGCCTCTCGTCACGCCCTTACTGCTGAACAGGTTGCAATGATGGAACCTGCAAGAGGGATGATGCTCTTGGCTGATCTTGGATGCCATGTGGGGATATAAGGGGGGAAGTGGTCCTTTAAATATGTAGGGCCAGGCAGGTATATATTTTATTTATTCAGGTTTATACTCTGCCCTTTCCCTAAGGTATGTGTCTGGATGTCAGTGTATACACTGAAGATGAAAACAGACAAGCACCTTAACTCTGCTTTCTTATGCATGGAGTGGGGGGGGGGGGGGGGGGTTGGGTTTTTTCCTCTCTGCTCATTTTTATTGTTATTATTGCTTTTTGATGTTTTTCTATGTTTTATTGTATTTTATTTGATTGACTTTGTTAGCCACCCCGGGCTGCCTGTGGCAGGAGGGGTGGGATATAATTTTTAATATAGAAATAAATAAATAAATAAATAAATAAAATGTTGTAGGGCTGCATAGGGCATCAATAAAGTCCTGCAACATGCATAAGAAATGTTAAAGTGGTGTTAAAGCTGAGTTACATGCATGGCCCTTATCACACTGACACTCTTAACCGTGATAAAATGGGTGTTACATTTTATTATACATGTTGCACGGCTGCAGGTGTGCTCTGTGGGTGCCCTGCAACATGTATAATAAAATGTAACACCCATTTTATCAGTGTTAGACTGCCTGCGTGAAAAGGGCCCATGTCTGTTTTCACCAATAGTGCACATGTGTGTGTGTGTGAGGGGGAATAGGAAATGTATTTAAATACCAGCGTGTGTATAGGATAGAATGTCATTGAATACAGCAGTGGGTGGGTGGGGGGGGGGGTGTCGGAATGCCAGTGTATACAAGTGTGTGTGTATGTAATGGATGTGTCTGAAATGGCTTTGCACGCAGCAGTGTGTGCGTGTAGGGGATGTATCTGAACGCCACCATATACATCAACAGTGTGTGCGTATGTAATATAAGGGATATGTAGGAATGTTCTTGAATACAGCAGTGTGTGTAGGAGTTGTGTCTGGAGTTACGCCAGCGCATACAGCAGTGTGTGTGTAGGGCACATGGGAGAAGCGAAGTAGCTCCTTCTCTGCCCCCCCCCCTCGCACGACCTGCCCGCGGTCACCCAACCCGCCCGTGCTGTCACTCACATTTCTCGCAGCCAATGGCACAGCCTCCTGTCACCCTCAGCCCACCCCCTCGAGGGAGTGAGGAGGGGAGGGGAGGCCGGAGGGGGTGACTAGAGTTGAAGGCTTGAACTTTCTTGTTTAGTTTCTGCAGCGCCGAGACTCCCCCAGTGCAGTTAGTTCAGCCTCAGCTCGGTGCACGGGAGCTCTCTCCCTCCTCAGCATCCATCCATCCAGCGAGCGCACAAAGCCATGCTGTGCAAGGAGCCCGGCGTCTCTCTGACCCTTTTCCTATGGATTACGGCTGCCTGGGGCTGCCTGCCCGCCGCCGGGCTTGGGGCTGCCGCTGCCCGCAAGCAGGACGAGGCTTTCTCCACGCTCAGTGTCTACCGAGCCCGATGCACCTCCAGGTGCCTGAGTCTGCAGATCACTCGCATCTCCGCCTTCTTCAAGCATTTCCAGGTAGGGGAACGACGAGGCGGTCGGGGGACATTGGGACACTCGCCCCGGGCTGGGAGGGCGTCGCGCACTATGCCCGGGGGAGACGGACGCTGGCTCGCTTGAGCGCCTCTTTGCAAACTTCTCCGGGCCGGCGTGCTTTCCAGTGAAGCTGGTGGCCACGGCGGGGGATTTGCATTTGCTCCCAAGTCTTCTGAAATCGCTAGGCAAGGGGATCCCCCAGCGTTTACTTATCAGTGGCGTTGGTTCGTGTGGAAACAGGGCAGCACCTGGAGTTACCCGGGAAAGAGCGCGGAGCTTGTAGCTGCAATCCTCCAACCCCACTCGGGGTTGGTCTTCAGTGTGGGACTCCTCTGGAGTAACCGATTCGAAGGCTGCAGCCATTGTCGATTAGTGAGTGCCCAGAGCTGCTGGCCCTGGGTTTGTTTGCCTAAAGATCGCGGGCATAGTTAGCTCCTGGGGAATCTGGAGGGAGGTGTCGTCTGCTTTTGCAGAGTTCTCGCAGGTGCCCGCTTTGCTTTGCACTAGTTGACACCCCGCGATCGTTGCCCCAGGCAGACAAGGCGCTAGGACGGTGGGCTGCGAGCGCGCACATGGCTCTTGTTTGGACTCGGCAGACGCCTCCCAGCAAACTGGCTAAGACGCTAGCACCAGGATTTTTAGCCTCGGGAGACAGGGTTGTTGAAGCAAGTGCTTGAGCGGCTGACAGTGTCGGGATCTCAGACAGATTACCAACCACCACGCGGGCTGCGGATCTAGGGGCGCACGCCTCCAGCCGTTGGAGGCAATGGATCAATTTAATGGATGGTGGTGGAGTGCGCACTCAGCATTTACTCTAGCGGTTATGCTTCCCTATTTGACAAGAAAGGCGATGGCCAGGGGGTCTGTGGTGTCTGCTTGTGAGCTCCCAGTAGGGGGAAAGGAGAACATAATGACACCAAACTGTGAAACCAGGCTGGGCATATTCCTGCCCCCCTGCCCAGAAGGATGGGGGAGAGGGATGCGGTGTTATGTACACGCGGTTGAGACCTGCGGGGGGGTGGGGTGAGGTGTGTGTGGGGGGGAGGGTGTGGAATGAAGCACACACCAGCCCTGGGTTCAGAAAGTTTCTAAGGAAGAATCCTTATTAGGGAAACATGTTTCTCCACTTTCCTTCTGGAGCACTTTGACCCCATCCCCCTCCATCCCAAGCTGACTTCCCCACCTGTTCTGTGCTTTAGAAAAGAAAGGAAGAGAGGCGAGCACTCTTGAAATTGCTCTTTTCCCCTAGGAAAGTGACCTCCAGTCCATTGGAATTGGAAAACACGGCCATGTTAATTATCTGGGCAAGTGCTTTTCAAAAACAGGAATGGGAACAGGGTTAGGCTGCTGTGTGTGTGTGTGTGTGTGTGTGACAGAGAGAGAGAGAGAGAGAGAGAGAGAGAGAACTACACAGAGAAGAATAATCAGTTAAACAAGAGAAGTTGAAACACTTGCATAAAGCCTGCCTTATGTTAATAGGACTAGAGGAGTTCCCCTAAATGAAAATCAATGGTTTAATATTGAAAATAATATGAAAGTGAATCAATATGAAAGTAAATCAATATCTTAAGGTTCATCTGGAATGTAAAATCTAAATATTTTGACTTCAGCTGGGGCAGTTTGGTACTTGAGGATGTAACCAGGGTGGAGAACACAAAATAGCCTCTGCTCTTGCGTCCCTCTGGACTAGGCAAGCAAAGGGAAAGGTGCATCTGCTTGTTCTCTTGTGTGAGAGACCACGTGCGGTCCTTGCAGATAAGGACTAACCTGAAGGTGTCCAGAACTTGCAAACAGCCAAGTGCCTGCTCTGAAAAATGTCTCCCCTTAAGCAAAGAGGAATGGAAAGCAGGAAACCCTTCAAACCACTTCATTATCTGGGAGGAAAGAGCATTAGGATTTTTTATGGCATTGTCAGTGGGTTGTAACTTATTTGTTTTACAGTTACAGTGGCTAAAGAGGCAGTTTTCATCAAGCCAATTCCTAGTGAAAGGCTTTTTTTGTGGTTGCTTGGCATGATTTCTTTCCTGAAGTAAAACTGCTGACAGAATGCACATTGCCAAACAATGGTGATTACATTTTAATTAGCCAGGGTGAAATAAGCTGCAAATTACTCACTTAGGACTTAATAACTGGCTGAGGGTTTCCCTCCCCACACCCAATCACTTGCAAATCTAGGAGTTTTAACCCTAACCTGCAAAAGCACAATGCAATCTATCTAAATTAAAAGGGATTAAGTACCTTTTAAACATGAAACGACAGTAATGCATAAAAGGTAAAATGATCTGGTTTATAAAAGTTAAGTCCTTTAATGAAAGGAGGAGTGGGGTATAGTAAACAGATGATGCTCTATCTGTTTGATCTGTACAAAAGATGACACGGTCACACAGGCACAAGCAACATTGTTCTGTGCTGAGAGAGGAGATAAGGTTTTCCTGCTTATTTGCCTGCTTCTGTCTTACAGTAGTTCTTGCTGAAGTGCTCTCAGTGCAACTGATTCCACATTTCAGCTCATTATCGGGCTCAGACTTTGAAGTGAACCAAACATTAGCTGTAAAATTCTGTGTTGTTTTCAAGTACTTCCTTGTCCTGAAAAGACCCCCTTACACCTTTCTACCCATCTTTGAACACAGGATACATTTGGGCACCATTGTCTACTATCCGTGGACCCCAGTTCCAGCAGCACCAATTTGCCTCTTGTTTACCACCACCTGTCATTCTTGGTTGTGTCTGAGAATGGATCTACCATATGTTAACGCTGAGAGATGATCCATGATAGACACCCTTCATATTCCCCAAGATTGCCTCTTCCACAGGTCTTCTTGGTGTTACCATGTGGGAAATCTGTTCAGGTGATACAAAAAATAAAAACGCAACCAGTCCGCAAAGCAGAGGCGAAGTGGTAGTGCTGCTGCTGCTGGTGTCCTCTCATGGTAATCGTCATGCTATCGGAAAGTGTCAGTCAGTACGTGGGCTTGGTTAGTGGTAGCTATTGGATAAAACAGTGTTTGTGACTGTCATATGACTAATAGACTATCCTACATTTTAGAGGGAAAGTGCAGGATTGCCATGGCACATCACTAATAGCCGAGGGAAAGATCTCGGGGATCTTTCCATAATTCCTAGATTCCACCCCACCCCCCCCAGTAGCTTGTCTGGAGATGGGCACATTCTTTAAATTTTGTGTGAAACATCTCATTTTGCAAACAGGACCTAGACTTGTCCTAAGCTGAAATGTTTTGTTTTCTTTAGTTTCTTGGGATCATTTTTTCACCTGTAAAATGGGGAAATATTTTACCTTCCGCGCCCTTGTAGGAAAGAATGATTTAGTGTCTGCAGCTAGCTTTGAAGATAAAAACTGCTGCATTGTTGTGATATATATTTCTCTTAGATACATTTATCTTTTTTAAAGAATATTTGCAAAATAACAGATATGCTTTATGCTTTATTGATAAATATGATATACTAATGCATTTTTGTCCAATAATATGCTCATCATACAGAAGAATAAAAATAGAAAGTATCTCAGACAGAACAAGCCTAAGTGTAATTGAATTCTACATCAGCCAGTGCTACACTCTGCGATCATTTAAAAATGTGTATTCAAAATTCGTAGTAATGCATGGAGTCAGAGCAATACATCGACAACAAATCCCAATTACTGACCCTCCTTTTTTGAATATTTAAATTTGGACTGATCTCACTGTAGGTTTGATTTTTTGAACAGAAGTATTTCTGGGCAAAAACCAGACGCTGGGAAAATCCTGTTCAATTTTAACATTAGTAAATGCTAACGTGCTGTCTTAAAAATGCTAAGACGATGACTAGGTATCTTCATGTAAGGCACACTATTAAAATGTGACCTGCTGTAAAATTAGCAGACCAGTAACTTGTTCCATATGCTCTCAAGTTGACTTCTGTGTGTATTTTAAATAAGGACTGAGAAGTCTCTTTTCAACTAAAGTATAATAATGTCAGTATTACTAACGAAACCAATAACAGTGCTTTGTACTTCCATGGACCCTGTTTTCTGAGGAATGGAAGGCATTCAATTTATGTAATATAAAAATGTAACGCTTGTGCCAGTGACATTGGTGGCAAGAAGGGCCAGGTAGTTTTTCTAAGGGTTTTTGCACACCTCATTAGACTGGCTCAAACCCCTCCTAGAAGTCTGGGACACTAAATTCTGCTGGGCACCCTGGCAGGCTGTTACCTTTCCCTCTTACAAGCACGCAGGGTAGGATGCAAACAAAGGAGCTTTATTAACGGGTAGTAACCAAACAACAAGATATTAAAATAAACAGGTGGATCTGGCACCAACAAAATACACACACATCAATCCCATAAGAAGTGCCACACCGGGTCAGACTGATGGTCCATCGAGCCCAGCATCCTGTCTCTGACAGTGACCAGCTACAGTAGCTCGAGAGAAGTTCAAGTACAGGTCATGGAGATGTGACCCCATTTCCTGCTCACCACTCCCAGCTACCAGTAGCCAGGGGTTTAAGGCACAACTAGTTAGCATTTATGGCTCTATCCACTAAGAAATGATCTAGTTTCCGTTTAATGCTAGTTATCGTGCTGGCTCTCACTGCTTCCTCTGGCAATGAGTTTCGCAACTGTGGAATATCTAGGGCTGGCACAACTTCTAGTGGCTTTCCAGGCTATGGTAAACATCACTCAAATCTAGCCCGATTGTCTTGCCAGGAGTGTTGTTATTGGTGGCAGAGGGTGGGGGAGGATGCAGCAGAAGAACTTATAGTCCCTTTGGGTGGGTTGTTCGAGCTCTGAGGTGGAAGAAGTACCTGGTGCTTGTCCCTCTTGTTGCCCCCCAGGCAGATGATGAAGTGGTCAAGGTACGGGAGGCCTCTGGCCCTATGTTGATGCTGTTGAATGCGAGGTCGGTCGTAAATAAGTCATCTACGGTCCGAGAGTTAATCCTGGACCAGGCAGTCAGCCTTGTGTGCATCACGGAAACCTGGCTGGATACTGAGTAGGGGCCAGTTTTAGCCGACTTTGGTCCAGCCGGGTATTCCGTGCAGCATCAACCTCAGCTGGAGGGATGGGGAGGTTGTGTGGCCATTGTTTTTAGGGAGACATGGTCCGTTAGGAGGTATCCGCTGCAGACTCCATCCGCTATAGAGGGCCTTCATCTTGGGTTTGATTTGGTCAAAGACAGATTGGGGGTGCTGTTCATGTATTGTGCACCTACCTGCACGGCAGCATCTCTATATGCTCTAGCGGAGCTGGTTTCAGAGGTGATCTTGTGGTCCCTGAGGCTAGTAGTCTTCAATATTCATGCCTATGCCATTCTTTATGGGGTGGAGAATGAGTTCATGGCATGCCATGGGCCTGTCTCAGGTGGTGAGCGGCTTGACACATGAGGGGGGGGCATACTCTGGATTTGGTATTCTGCACTGGCCTTGAGGTGGGGGCTCCACTGGTGGGGGATGTGTCATTGATACCCTTGTCATGGACAGATCATTACTTCCTGAGAGCCTGTCTCCTGGCATATGTCTGTCCAGTGGTCTGGGGGAACTATCCTCTGACCTCAGTGACCGTTCTCTTGATGACCTCGTGGGTTTTTGGAACACCTTGCTGATGGAGGCCATTGACAGAACGGCTCCCAACTATCCGCTTCCCAGGTATCGACACCACAGGACACCGTGGTTCACAGAGGAACTGCAGAGGTTGAAGCAGTAGAGGAGGCAGTTAGAGCAACGGTGGTGCCGTACTTGTACTAAAGACGACAGATTGCGACATAAAGCTAGTTTGAGAGCATATGCCATGACTGTACAGGCAGCAAAGAAGCGTTTCTTTGCTGCCATCATAGCATCTGTCTGCGCTTTTCCAGGTGGTGAAGGGACTGTCCGGTCCAGTCTGTCTCCATCTGGAACTGGATTCTTCCAGTACTTGCTGTGACATGTTTATTGATTACTTTGTGGAGAAAATTTCTTGCATCTACCACAACTTCAATGCTTCACTTAGTGCAGTAGTGGTCCCAGAGGTTACAGATGCCCCTTGTCCAGTTTCCTGGGCTCAGTTTCAGTTGGTAATTCCCTCTCATGCTGCTGATGTGCTGGGGGCAGTTTGAGCCACATTTTGTGAACTGGACCTGTGACCATCCTGGCTGGTCAAGGCCAACCGGGAGACTTTGGGGCCACTGCTGGCAGGGGTGGTTAACGTCTCCTTCTGGGAGGGCAGAGTCTCAAGTGCCTGAAGGAGGCTGTGGTGCGGCCTCTGCTCAGTGAACCATCTCTTGACATTGACTCCCCAGCCAGCTATTGGCCAGTCTCTAACCTTCCCTGGCTAAGCAGCTTCATGCGCATTTGGATGGCATCAGTTTTCTGGATTCCCTGCAGTCTAGCTTTCGACCAGGTTATGGCACTGTGACTGCTCTTGTGGACTTGGTCGATGACCTCCATCGCGAGTTAGTCTGAGGTCGGTCTATTCTGCTGATTTTGTTAGATCTGTCAGCTGGCTTTGATACCGTTGACCACAAGGTGTTGGTGACACGCTTGCAGGACTGTGCTGGGATAGGCGGTATCATTCTTGAATGGTTTCACTTCTTCCTGGCCGGAAGAACTCAGCGAGTGGTGCTTGGGGACTATCCTTTGTCTCCCCGGGGCCTCACTTGTGGAGTTCAGCGAGGTTCCATTCTGTCCCAATATGTATATGCAGCCACTGGGAGAGGTTGTAGAGGGTTTGGGGTTGAGAGGGTGGGAGGGTCAGCTCTACCTCTTGTTTTCATCTGACCCAGCCCCAGCCATCTTGGTGGTTACTCGGTGTTTGACAGCTGTGGGGGAGTGATGAGGGTGAGCTATCTGAAGTTGAATCCTAAAAAGACGGAGGTGATGCTGGTGGGTGGGACTGGGGGTCATTGATGGGGTCCTCCCTTCCTTGGTCCCTCAGATTCGGAGTCTGGGAGTGCTCCTCGATTCACAGCTCCGCCTGGATGCTCAGGTTGTGGTTGTGGGGAGGAACACTTTCTACCAGTCACATCTTGTGCGATGACTTCGGCCGTATATCTCAGACTCTGACCTTGCCCATCATCCATGCCTTCATCACCTGGAGATTAGACTACTTCAGTGCACTCTATGTGGGGATACCCATGGTGATGGTTCAGAGACTGCAGCTGGTGCAGAACGTGGCAGCCTGCCTCCTCATGGGGATGGGTTGCTGTGAGCACATAACGGTGCTCCATTAGTTGCACTGGCTGCCTATAGTCTTCAGGCTCAATTGAAAGTGTTGATATCTTTAAAGCCCTATACTGCTTGGGCCCTGCTTATCTGCAAGACCACCTCACCCCTGGGTTCTGGAGTGGCTCCTGTGGCCATTGGTGCCCCTCTTGAAGTCTCCCATGTCCATCAGATGTGGACAATGGAGAGGGCATTCTCGGTGGCCACGTTAAGGTTGTGGAACTCTCTCCCGGTGGAAGTACATCTGTCCCCGGATCTTTCCTTCTTTTGAAGACAATGTAAGACCTGGCTGTTTTGCCAGGCATTTGGCGAGGGAGAGGGAGTGGGTGGCTGTGGGTAGGATAAGGAGGGGGGATTTATTTTCTTTTTGGGACACCTATTTATTAGTTTTATTAATTTTATGATCAATTTATGTTTTTATTTATTTCATATTTTATATTTTCTATGAAAGTTGTAAGCTGCCTTGAGTTGCCGTTAGGCAGTGGAATATAAACTGAATGAGTAAATAAGTAAAGAAATAAAGAAATCCTTATTGCCCAGGGGACTGCAAATCACCCTCTACTTGTTCCCCAATTACCTCCCATCATGCATCTGAAATTGATGTGCAAATTAGGCATGCATGCAAATGACATATGCCCATGGAGTGAATTGCTTTTTCTTCCAATGGGTTTTCTCAAAAAAACAACAATCCTGGACTTGCATAAGGAACTAACATTATATAATTCATGACTTTTCTGGATGTTTGTGCACTGCCAGAAGAAGGGCAGCCAGTAACGGAGGCTGGACCATCCCTGCTGTTTTTTCTTATCATTGCCCTGATGATAGTGAGAGGATTCCCGCTGGGCTACTGGGAGTGCCTGGATCAGATGGCAGAGATAACTCTCTCCGAGGAAACAAGCAACTCAGGGTTAGATGAAACGTGAACTGACTGAAGGAGAGATTGTTGCCCTATAGGAGGTTTGGACACTCAAAGTGCCCCTTGTGATATTTTCTGCCCCAACAGTATGATAATGCAGACGATGATAGGGAGGGGGTACAAGAGGTGCATGATTGGCTGGGGGTTTTATGCAAACCGAGATGGCTTTCCAACGCTATGGTGGGGGAGACTCCAGGAAAACTGTGTGCCTCTACCTGCCAGTACATCGCCGGGAGCCATGGATGTGAGAAACTGAGTGGGGACAACATGCAAAGTTGCTTTTGCTTTCAATTTTACTTTTGCTTTCCATTTTCACTATAGGCGCTCAATAAAGTATGTGACTTGCTCAGTCAACTTAGCATTTTGTACATAGAGAGAATTATTTTCAGCCACCAAGTGCTGGCAGGTATAAACCCAGGTATGGACCTCGAGTGTGGGCGAGAATAGCAGGTGCTGGACCACCTCCCAGAGTAATAATAGTTCAGAAGAAAGAAACAGCTGGTGCAGCTTCTTGTTCCCATGATTTGCCGTGGTTGTGAGTTGTCCTGGGAGGCAGGATACTGAGAAGGTGGGTTGGTGGGCACATCACGGTGTGGAAGAATGCCTGCCTGTGTATTAGGCTTGTCATGCTAAACCTGTGAG
The DNA here is from genome assembly GCA_003113815.1 of Sphenodon punctatus. Classification (NCBI taxonomy): domain Eukaryota; kingdom Metazoa; phylum Chordata; class Lepidosauria; order Sphenodontia; family Sphenodontidae; genus Sphenodon; species Sphenodon punctatus. The sequence goes on along the minus strand of QEPC01000801.1, from coordinate 1,053,358 downwards.
CAGAACGCAGAAGAAGTACACACAGGGGGCTGCCTGTTTATTAGGCTCGCCACAGTAAGCATCTGAGTGGGGGCTGCATGGATCGAACTAGAACTCCAGGGAGCTATTGTCTCATTTGTTAGCACCCATTGACACCCATCTCTAATTTTCTTGAGATGGATCGAGTGGAGTGTCTACTCCAGGGCATGAAATTTCAGACTGAACTCTGGGAGCCAAAAAAAAAAAGGGTCACTTGCCAGACTTCTGATATTAAACTGTTCTTTCCCCACTATACCCCTGAACCAGTCGCCAGCCTCGGTTTTCTGGGCATCAGTGGTTCCCAGGTGCCTGCAAATTTCGTGTCCTGGTCTGCTCCATTTGTCACTGGGAGACTTCTCCCTCCTGAACGATTAGTAGGCAGGTTGCACTGTTCAATCCCTGATCATCAGGAAGAAATGGACTGGTTATCTCTTCACCTCATGTTCTGAGTTCTGTTAATGACTACTAGCCTGGAAGAAGACATCAGGAACATCATTCTCCTACAACTTATGCAGAAGGAACCAGGAAATACAGACTGTCCACTGGGATGTTAGAGGAAGCACTAAGCCGAGGGAAGAGGGTTGGGTTGGGTGACTATAGAAAGCAGGAATTAGTGGTAATACCTGCCTCTAGGTGTAAGGCATCCTGTGTAAAGGGCACAAAAAGACTGAACACCCTCTTGCATCCCATCATTGCAGAGGTATTTATTTATTTATTTATTTTCTAAATTTATACCCCGCCCCTCCTGAAAACAGCTCGGGGTGGCTTCCAACAATAATAAAAAAATACATATAAAAACAAATATAAAAATTTGTAATAGATCAAAACAATGTACATGTTTAAAACAGGGCCCCGGGATACAATTTAACATTAAAACAGGGTAGGGGAGATTAAAAACCCTAACCCACACCCACCCCAAAGGCCTGGGCGAACAGACAGGTTTGCGCGGGTTGATTATGGTAGAAATTCCTGGATCCTGCAAAGATACCAGTATGTGCTTAAATTTGCACACTGTAAATTGTCCTATTGAAAATGAGGACTCGTACGTCCCTGAGTAAGGTCATTGTAACAGCGTGGGGCCCTGCTTGCGTGAGTTTTTGCAGCATTGCTACCCAAACACCGGTCCTCAGTATATCTTCTTGGTGCGCTTCATTTACAGTGTTTTTATACTCCAACGATCATATACACATACTAGCATTCCCTCAAGCAACGAGAGTCCTGCATATATACCAGATCCCAAGGGAAACTGTTCTCCACTCCCTGCCTCCCCTGGTCTTTTCACTGCCAGCCAGGTCCTTGAAATTCTCCCAGCCTAGCCCAGGAAAAGCTACTATCTCCTGAGCCCCTGAGATAGCCGCCCCCCAGCTTCCTTCCTCTCCCTGGTAGTCTGTCACTTGGGCTCCTCAGCTCACGCTTATAAAGCCGAGGCTTCCCTGGTTTACAAAACCACACCCAACTGACACCCCTTAGCTGACCTTAATTGGCACCTCTATGCTTGGTCCTTAAGGAACCAGCTACCTACTAGGGTTCCATTTGCTCTGAGGGCTGGATCCTTGCAGTGACTTGCCCTGACCCCATGGGCTTAGTTCTGCACATACTTGCATAACCCTGTCATAGTCATATTTTTCATTGCATTCTCTGGATCATTATGGTTTCCATTATCTGCTTTTTGAGATAGGTGAACAAACGGAACATCCTATTCTACGGCCGTTTTTACATGTCCCTGTGCTCAGTGCTCACTGCTCAGTGTTTGGGCAGGTGTGCGGGGAGGGGGCGGCATCTGTGTATACACCGGCGGTGGGTGGGTGGGTGGATGGGTGTCTGCTCGGTGTTCACTCGTGTGAACACTGTGCGGGATGGGTGGGGCTGCGTGCACGCTCCCACGCAACACCCACCTCCACACATCTTCACCCACCTCCACCCACGGAGCCATCCAGAAAACCGGGGGAGGCTCCGTGGGTGGAGGTGGGTGGGTGTCCGTATAAACAGACACGCACCTACCTCCACCCACCGTGGCTAAACACCCCCCCCCCCTCCGTCTGTGTAAAAAGGGCCTGTTGGCACGCTTATTTGTTTCGGCCACAGTGTTATAATACCTTCTACATATTTATGTTAATATGGTTTTGCATGTCTTGTACACTTTGACAACATGTCTTTTGATTGTGTTTTTACCCTAGAACCTAGTGATGCGTATGAAAAGCTCAACATTTTTCTTTCTGTGTGTATGTGCGGTGTAATGGTTAAGTTCGCAGTACTTGGACCGGGAGGTAGGTGGGGACCTCGGTTCAAGGCTGTTTTTGCACAGACGTCACTCCTCCCCCCATGTGCGGGTGGGTGGGTGGGTGGGCATCCGGTGGATCACCGCAGCGGGGGGGGGTGCGCACTCCCACTTTCTACCCACCTCCACCCATTGCCCACCCGTTGCCCATGCATGGATCAACGAGCGCCAATGGCGGATGCTCCGTGCGTGGAGATGGGTGGAGGTGGGCCGTTCACGCACCGCCCACCTGCTGCCGCCTCCACCCATCTCCCACAGACCGCAGAGGTGACGTTGTCTGTGAAAATGGCCCAAGTCTCGCCTTAGCCAGAATTTCATTTGCCTAAGTTGTCCAGTCACCTGGCTTTTATTATCTTTTTAAACTTCTTCATGAAGTAAGCACAAAATTCAAATAACAAGCAAATGCGCTTCATTGCCAGTTCTCATTGCATTTTCTGGATCGTTACGGTTTCCATTATCTGCCACCTTACTATTTAATTCCTCTCCAAAATTAATTATAACTATATATGTGGATGTCTACAGGACACAGTGTTACAGTTTCCAGTTTAAGACAGGAGGGTGCAATCCAGCTTCCATTGAAGACAATGGTTAAACTTCCATTGATTTAATGGGAGGTGGATTGTGCTCAGAACTGTTACCCCACGACTTCTCAGTTTCCATTGATAGCTGTTTATGAGGATTCCTTTTCAGACACTTTGTGAAAGTCTTAGTTCACAGATTAAGATTAATAGATTAAGTACAATTAATCTATTTGCCTCCAGGATTTTAGGCTATAATTTATAAACTCTTTGTGTGGTTTAGATTCCTATTTTTGCATTTGATCCATTCCCATTGTTGAAACCTACCATTAGAAATGTAGGGTTTGTTCACATGAAACGCTAGGTTTATGGTTGGGTAGTAACCCCAAAACATTCAGTGGCCAGAGGAGGAGGTTAACTCTTCTGTAAACTACTACAACTCCATCACAAGCCTGCGTCACACTTTGTGAAAAAGCTTCAATACATCCTATAATTCTCCTTTTTAGATCTTTTACCAGTACATGCTTGGGAGAAAACAGCTAGAGAACTAGTTTCAAAAGAGCACAGGATGCAGGGGAGTGTTTAGAAAATCTCTTGCCAAAAACCCAGTGTCCATGTGCATACTAACTCCAGGGATACTTAACACCTAGTTAAATTAACTCGCTGAACTTTTGGGACAGCAGCCATGAGCTTCATAAAAATCCACCACAAGCTGTTCATGTAAATCCTGGGGAGTTAGTGCTGAGAGTGGAGGAAATTTACCATGGGATTATCATTTCTAGTGATCAAACTCTCAGAAGACATTCCAGCCTGCTAATTCATTATGGATGACAGCAAAATATGAGTAGATCACTTATTTAGATTGGAGGCTGATGGTGAGCATAAATTATCCACCATTTGGAAATCTGCATAATGGATCTGAGATAGACCTAAGGCTTTAAGACAGTATGAACAAATACATCAGGATACAGATTCTGTTTCCCCTGCCTTCGCTCAGTGATTTGCTTGTGCATTCCAGAGCTCAATATGCTCCTTTTGACTGGCCAAACTTGGGTAGAGTCGCTTTAAATTTCAAGTGCTTACATTGGATAATGTTCTTAGTGTACTTTTCTTATTTAAACCCAATGAACTATACAGAAAGATAAAGAAATAATGTATGTTCCAAGGAATAAGAATTGACAAGATGCTGCTATCCTGACACATTTTGTTTATGGCTACCTACACACATTCTTACTATAACACTTGATACTTTTATGCTATTTAGGGATGGGCAAACAGATTGCGGTTCGGGTTCGTTCGTTCGGTTCGGTCAGGTTCGGGTCGGTTCAGGCATTTGGAAAAAGGCTCTCTGTGCGAGGAATGATGGCCACAGACCCATGATGGTGGGTCCTGGGGCTAGAGTGGCAGCTTAAAGATATTGGCCACAGCCCTCCCTGCCAGTAACGTAGGCCCCAGAACCCTGGTGGCGGGTCCTGGGGCTGGAGTGGCTGGTTTTTTATGCGGTGGAATGACATTGTCTCAATGCGAGGAATGATGGCCCCAGACCCATGATGGTGGGTCCTGGGGCTAAGGTGGCAGCTTCTGGATATTGGCCACAGCCCTCCCTGCCTGTAACTTGGCCCCAGAACCCTGGCGGCGGGTCCTGGGGCTGGAGTGGCTGTTTCTTGATGCTTTAGAAAATTTGCTTTCTGTGTGAGGAATGATGGTCCCAGACCTATGACGGTGGGTCCTGGAGCTTGAGTGGCAGCTTCTAGATATTGGCCACAGCCCTCCCTGCCGGTAACGTAGCTCCAGAACCCTGGCAGCGGGTCCTGGGGCTGGAGTGGATGTTCCTTGATGCGGTGGAATGACATCGCCTCTGTGCGAGGAATGATGGCCCCAGAACCTGTGGCACAAACAGCATGGGCGGCATTGGCAGCAGCAGCAGACATTGGTTGCCAGGGCACAGAACCCTTGGCACAGACGGCATATAGGTCTGGCCTGGGGGCCACTGGCATTAGAACCAGCAGACATTGGTTGCCAGGGTACAGAACCCTTGCCACAGACAGCATATAGGCCTGGCCTGGGAGCCATTGGCACTAGCATCAGCAGACATTGGTTGCCAGGGTACAGAACCCTTGCCACAGACAGCATATAGGCCTGGCCTGGGGGCCATTGACACCAGCAGACATTGGTTGCCTGGGTACAGAATCCTTTGCACAGACAGCATATAGGCCTTGGGGCCATTGGCACTAGCAGCAGCAGAAACTGGTTGCTGGGGCACGCAATCTGGTGGCGTGGCATGAGCGGAAGTCAGACAGACTGAGGCAGGGTTCGAGCTTTGCAACCTGGGCGGGCAGCAGGCAGGTAGCGTCGCATGAGAGGCAGTAGGGCAGGCAGGCTGGGACATTGGCAGCAGGGCACTCAGATAGGCTAGCAAAGACTGTACAGCGCGCGAGATCTTGTAGCCATAGGCCAGCTGGCAGGCTTACAGTTTGTTTCCCAATGCCACCCTGCATCATGAGGTCAGTCAGATAAGGCGGCCAAGACTGTCTAGTATGAGAGAGAGAGAGGCAGAGAGAGAGGCAGGGCGGGTGCTAGGCACTGGGAGAGAGGGATAGCACCTCAGCAGCACAGGAGCAGTAGCCCTAGCCCAGATTGAGGAGGAGGAGCCCTGTCCCAAGACTGCCCCTGGCATGGGATGGCGTGTGCCACTGCACCATCACTTCTGGTTCAGGGGCAGCTCGGGGAATCCCAGCAGCGGCAGGTTGACCTTCAAGAAGAGCAACTACTCCACCAACTTGGTCCCCAGTCTCAGGTGGTGCGGGGAGCAAATGTCTCCCACCACAGAGAACACTTGCTTGCTGGGGACACTGGTTGGTGAGCAGGACAGGATACCCTTGGCCACTTTCGACAGGGCCAGCCACACGTTGGCCTTGCCAGCCCAGTAGGCCAAGAGATCGCTGCTGGGATCAATGCATGACTCCTCCTCCAGGTAGGTCTCTACTGTTGCTGAGGCGCCATCATACTCACACTGGTAGCTCTGGGTGGGCACCACCTGCCCCACTGCCCTCTGCCACGCTTCTTGCCCTTTTGTGCTGGGCCCCATGCTCCCCAGAGTGGCCTGCACACAGGAGGAGCTGCTGGCACTAGTAAGGGTCTTGCTGCTTCTGCTCATCCTGCTGCTGGTGTTGCTGCTACCACTAGGGCTGGGGGCAGGGATAAACTCAGATGGCTGAAAGGGGTCACTGCTCCCACTCCCAGCATCCCCAGAGGCGTCATGCTGCATGGCCCTGCCTGCCAGACCTTCTGCACCAGCGTACACTTCCGGAGGTCATAGACCACTTTCTCACGTGCCATGCTGCCCTTGATCCTGGGGTCCAGCATGGTTGCCAGGACATATTCCTCCCGGCGCAGGAGCTCATAAAAGCGCGCACTCAGCCCCGCCTTCAGCTTCCGTGCCAGGTCAAGCGCCTCATCAGAGAGGTTCCTGCCCGGAGGGCCAGAATCCTGCCCCCCCCNGGTGTAATGTGCTCATGGTGGCCTATCTCCGTAAGAAGGCGGGCCGCTGCGTTCTGCACCAGCTGTAGTCTCCAAACCGTCACCAAGGGTAGCCCCACGTAGAGCATGTTCCAATAGTCTAGTCTCGAGGTAATGAAAGCATGAATGATGGTGGCTAGGTCGGAGTATGAGACGTATGGCCGAAGCCGACGCACCAGGTGTAATTGGTGAAATGCACCTCGTGCCACAGTCTCCACTTGAACATCCAGGCGGAGCTGCGGGTTGAGGAGCACTTCCAGACTCCAACCCTGGGAAACCAGCAGGGGGCGAACCCCGTCAATGAGGGGGGACACCACATCCACCGCTTTACCCACCTGTCTATCAGGATTCAGCTTCAGTCAGTTGGAGCTATACAGTCTGCAGCACCATTGCAGATATTGGTGTAAACAGACAGACAGAAGCTCCACTTTGCCCATGCAAGCCCCTGTTACCTGTCTGTTTGAAGAGCGCCCACCAGATGTTCAACATGGAACAGGCTGTGGCTGTCAGCGCAGCCCCGCACGGCCATCTTGGCTCCCTCCACCTACCCCGACCCCAGCCGTTGAAGGAATGCACATGAAATCCAAACATGCATTGGCCTCACATGGGAACCCTGCAGGGAGAATGGAGGCCAGTGTCCACAGAATTCCCAGTGGGACAGAGAAGCAGCAGTGCCTGCCAGCTTCTAACCTGAAATGCCTGCTTTCCGGGCCTTTGGTTGTGCCTTTCCATCCTCCCTTCCCCTTCCCCTGTTCATTCTGGCCACTTAATAAAGTCTGCCTTTTGTTCCTGGACATGAACATTGCGCGGGTAGATGTCATGGGGCCCCTAGGGCTGGCCCTGGCTGCTGGTGTTTGTTTTCCGCACTCTGCCATCCCATAAGTGTGTGGCTGGGCAAGGACTGGCCTGGCTTTTGGGGCTGCGGGCAGTAAGGGGTTTACAGCTGCTGCCATGTCCCGTTGCCAGAGCTGGGCTCCTGGCAAGGGGCAGGATCCTGGGCAGGGCATGTGATAGTGAGAGGCGTGGACTGGGGTTGGCCTGCCTGTCTGCATGCTCTTAACCCGGGGCAGGGGGAATGTGTGTTTGCTGCCCACACACACAGTTCACCTGCCTGTGTGAAGGCAGCCAAACCCGTGGGGGGTGCGGCTCCTCCTTGGGGCACCCACATGGCTGCTCTGGGGTTCTGGGCCACTCCCTGCCTGTCTGAAAACACCCATTGTCAAAACAAGGAGTTCTGTGCAGCAAGAGCCTAAACCAATGAAGCCTGGCTTTCTGAGGAAGGGACAATGGTCTATGGAAGTGAGTGAGTTTCTCTGGTTACAAAAGAGGTCATGTCTCTTTTCAGGTTGCACCTTTTGTTAAAAATTTGGAGTCCCTATTTACCTTTTGGGCCTTTTGTCTCTTTTTCAAATTTGGTTGAAATTTGGCCAGTACGATAAAAAGTTAGAAAGGGGAAATGCATGCACGCATGTCCAGAGTGATTGCATAAGCTTTCTTTTTATAGGAAACCAGGGTACAAATAAGAATGGGCATTCTTACAAAGAGCACATTCATTCTGAGTGCAATCCCAGTCTTTCACTGTCCCAGGGAATAGAGGAAAAGCAGAAGTGCTGGGAGTTAGGAGTGTGACACTGACAGGACAATCCCTCACCATTAAAGTCAATAGCGTTGCCATTTATTGTAATGGTGGAGGACTGTGCACTGAGTATGAANTGTGCAGTCACTGCCAGGTAGGCATGCTGGGCGTTTCTGGTGGACCACAGGTCAGTGGTGAAGTGGACTGTGGACCTCCTAGCCCCTGTCTGCTGCTCCCTCACCCACTCCTTCAAAGCCCTGTAGAGCTGTGGCACCACAGTCCAACTCAGGGTGCAGCGGGAAGGCAGCTTAAAGTTGGGGGCCAGGAACCCAATCAGCCACTGGAAGTCCTTTTCCTCCACAATTGACAAGGGCTGCCCATCCAGGGCAATCATCTCGGCCAAGAGGTGCTTCACTTTCTCTTGGAAGCCAGTGCCACAGCGCCCTCCCGATGGCCTTGACAGATCCCCCCACCCCAGCTCCTCCATGGTGGACTGACAGCGCTGCTGGTGAGGCTCTTGCTGCTGTCCTGCCCCCCTAGCAGGAGGAATACTGCTCCTGCTGCTAGAGGCAGCGGTTGGTGCTGGTGCAGGACGCTTGCCCGCTGAAGGAGCTGTGCGCCTGGCTGCTGTAGTCAGGAACCCGTTTGCATCCACTTCCCTTGACTTCCCACTGAGCAGCCCAGCACTGTGGCATGACTTTAGGTGCCTTGCCATTGCCATTGTCCCTAGCTGAGCACCTGCCCATGCTTTGCCACCTTTTTGCACAGAGTGCACCACACCTCTCTGGGATCATCTGCCCGTACCTGCTTGAAATGTTCCCAGACTGAGGATTCCCCCCGCTCCTGCCTTCTGGCCCACCCCGGGTGACGCACTGCTGCCAGCCATGCTGGGAGGGGGAGAACATGGAGGCACTGGCGACACAGCTCTGGGAGGAGGCCCAGCCATCGCCTCAGCTGCAAACATCTCCTCTGCGGCACTAGTGTCTTCCTCTGACTCACTGTTCTCTGCGATTACGGTGCTGTCCCGTGAAGGGGAGTACTGGGATCCTGAGGCTAGACTGCCTGTGCCCACCATACTGCTGGCACTCTTCCTGTGGCCTTCTCTATAGCTGCTAGTGCTGCTGCTGCTGCTACTCCTCTCCCTACTGACATTGCCCGGGGATCAGGCCCTGCCTCTAGCAGCCAGTGTGGGATCCACCAGCTCTGGACTGCTGGGGATCGCCTCAACAGTGGGGGACATTAGTGGCCCTGTGGGAACATCGGAAGCAGCACCAGCACCTGCTCCAGCACAGAAAGGCGCAGCGTCATGTACTGCAGACCTTCCAATGCCCTGCGTGGCAGTGGAGGAAGGCACTGCCAGGAGGCGACACTGAGACAATGAAGCCTGGGGCCCTAAAGCAGGCCTGCTGAGTTTGGGGCATGGTCGGGCTACTGCTTCTTCCTGCTGCCACTCCCCTGACATGGTCCCTGCCTCCTCTGGCATGTGCCCCATTGCTTCTCCTACGGGCAGCAGACCGGCCTCTCCTTCCCTTCTCCATTTATCCCACCAAAAGAATGCACAAATATTTTTATAAAAACAATTTTTAATTTTTTTAAATTTAAATTTCTTAATCTAATATTATATTCACTAAAACAAAAAACTTAACAGTTTAAAAAGACACTTAAATGTACAAGAGTTTTCTTAAAATACACACAAAAACAAAATTCAGTACAATTACAATTCAAAACACCTTCCACTTCATACATTGCAACAAAACATAAACTCCAAAAAACATAGAAATTAATTCACGCTTAGAGCAATATTTAATATTTTATCGTCAACATACATGTAATATATATGTACTACGTTCCTTACCATACATACTTCATTTTTTTCAATAACTAAACTTGCACATTTTATAATTATGAAACTATTTTATTTTCATAATT
>QEPC01000801.1:1005700-1017720 GCA_003113815.1 Sphenodon punctatus | reverse complement strand
CCCCCCCCCCCCATCTCGTGTACAAGTGGCCACTGACACCAAGCCTAGGTGTTGTACTGTCTGACTTCTTCCTATCATGTGCCTTTCATTGGGGCCTAGAATATCAGGAACCAACCAGGTGGAAGTCTGTGGCAGGGTGTGGGGGAGCATCATCAGGCTGGCAGGGAGATGGAACAGAGCCTAATGGGCTAGAATCAGGGTCTAAGCTAGCACATAATGGTGGTGCTGCAGAGCTGGCCACCTCCTTCGGAATCCCAAGGGCACTAGTTCTAAAATGAAAAAGAAAGAAATTGAGAAAACGGGACAGTAGCTCTAAGACCCCTGAAACCTCTTCGCAATCCGTCCCTAACAACTGGGCTCTTCTTTCCAGGTTTTATGTATGTATGTATGTATTTATTTATTTACATTTATACCCCACCCTTCCCCAAAGGCTCAGGTTAAGGACCTGTGCAGCAAAAACTGGTGTGATACCTAAAAAGCTACACTGGGGTCATTTTGCACCCTGATGAATCACAGCGCATGCACAAATTCACAGTGAAGTGTATCTTCCTCATCTAATTTATGGAAGTACATCCATTGACTTCAACAGAACCACTCATGTGAATAAGTGAAGTAGGACTTGGCCCAATATATGAATGGATAGTTCTGACTGAGAGGATCCCTATTCTCCAAATGCTTTCAAGTTCTTATTTTTGATTTCATTTTAAATTGAAAATTGGCTTTTATTTCAGATTATAATAGATTGTTGTTGTTGTTGTTGAATAAAATAAAACTTCACGGTGTGGATGGCTCCTAGAAGTTGTAGTAGAGGCATTCTTGAAACCACAAGAAGGCAGTCATAACTCACACGTTCAACAGCGGCTTGGAAAGATTGCCTGTGCTCATTTGTTTGTACAGCTTGTGTTGATCCAGCAGTTTTTCTGTCCATTTCTCAGAGACACTGTTGTAGAGCAGAAAAAGGGATTTCTAATTAAAGATCCAACTTAAACCATAGCAACGTATAGGGTATAGCTTCAAGAGTTCTCATTACCTGTTCTTTCTTCAATAATGAAGCTTTGATTTTGACAGCTGTTTCTTTAGGAAACTATTAATTATGATGGCTAGACAAGAAACATTGAAGTCTCTGGAGTTTATGCAGTGTTTTTGGTGTTTAAATCACCCAGGAAACTAACTACTCATGGTGAATCATATAGTATTGATCATAATTTTACACACTTCATGATCCACTTGAATACACACATAATAATATGGAACCTAAAATTCTTTTGGGGACTCTACAGAAATAACATTAAAGCAGGCCAAGAAGAGGATACCGTACTTGCAGTGGTTCCCAAGCTTTGGGTCTTTGTTCTGACACTTTGATATAATTATGTGACCCCAGACAGCAACAAAGACATGCAAAGCATATGCAATATTGATCAAGATAGTGCTCCCTACGGCAGATGGTATCTAAAGTCACAGTTTGGGAACCTCTGCTGTACTATTGTTGTCCTGATCACTTTAACCTATCCAAAACATCTGATTTAGACCACACCCACAAGTGTAAACCCGAAGTAATTGTACGGAAGTCCATGGAGGTAGTGTAAAACTGGTGTGAGAAGTGTAAATTCTAAGTGTATGTGTTAGTGTGTGTATTATCTATTTTCTCTGTTAGTTTGTGTGTTTTGTTTTCCATTCCATTCAATTAAATCATCAGAACAAATAATTAGACTTGTCAAAATTCATCAACTTGTTCTTACAAGCAAATGCATATTTAGCTTTACTAAACTGTGTTTATTCTGCTGCAGCACATGCAATTATGATAGAGAAATGGCTTCTCTTTGGAAAGGTTTATACTTGTATGTTTATAAGCTGAAGGATCTTACTGTCTGTCTGCTGCTTTCTCCTACCAAAAGCCATGGTTGTACATTAAATGGTATATTTTGGCATTCTTCCCAGGGTACTGGGACCCCAAGTAGACAAATAGTAAGGCTCTTTTTATTTGATTTAAAGGAGATGTTAGGGGAAAAAAGAGGATATAATGACTTTATTTCACAAACTTCATTCCTGGTTGCCAAAATGACTATAACAATTATTCATTTTCCTTTTCATGATTAATGTTCACCATTAATTCCTTTCCAGCATTAACATTTGTCAGTTTATTGAACCTTTACTACACTTGCTATGCTTTTATTAGAATTATGTATAATAGACCAAATACTTGACNCTTTTCATGATTAATGTTCACCATTAATTCCTTTCCAGCATTAACATTTGTCAGTTTATTGAACCTTTACTACACTTGCTATGCTTTTATTAGAATTATGTATAATAGACCAAATACTTGAAATGAGGGTTGCCAGATCTAGGGACACTTCCTATTGTGCCATGTTTGGGGGATTCTTGTATGCTTTCAATCTAGGATGATATGTATCCTGTACTGAAAGTAATAGACCAGCTCCTTTGCTCTGTACTTCCACCCCACTTGGAAAGGGAAGCTGCTCAGCCACAAAAGGGAGGACTTGCCATAATGTTAGGGGTGGGACACTGGGGAGAATACCGGATTTACTGCAATAGGATCTCCCCAGTACTGGATTTACCAGTATCGGTATACCGGATCTTTAACATTGGGCATTTACTGGTCTTTTTACATCGTGGCCGTTTATCTCAATGGCCGCAATGTAAAAAAAATGGTAAAGCGCCCAATGTTAAAGATCCAGTATGCCGGTACAGGTAAATATCAGATTTATCGGATTAACCCGATACACCCAAATACTGGCAATATCGGTTCTCGGGAGAACCGGAATTCCCACCCCTAGTTATCATGCACATTTTGATGTTGCTAGTTTTGGTGACAGTGATGGTGTGTGGAACAGCTCAGCAGAACCCCAGCCTCAAGTGAGTCTCAGAATTCAGCCTAGTCAAAGCCCTAGCTGAGAACTGGTCCCAGCTCAATAGAGCTTGAGTTCTGCAGGGAAAAATTATGAGAAACTGTCAGCATTAGCAACAGTGGATATGAAGACTTGGCATAGCTGGTGCTGGGTGCGACAGTGGCAACTTTAGCTCGTAGGCAAGTTTGAGTCTAACTTGGAGAAAGGACACTCCAAGGCCAAGGTCCCTCCTTCCCAAGGTATGTCTATGACCCCTGTCAAGGCCCAGGCTGCATCTATGGCATGATGGTTCCTGGGAGCAGCCAGAATGGTGGCTGGGAGCCAGGGTGTATAGGGAGTTGCTCTGAATGTAGAATAATGGCAACCTCTTAAATGTAATAAAGAATGGGTAGTATGGATTTTCATAAAGCTAACTATGCACATTTATGGTTGAAATGTATTTGCACATTTAGCTTTATGCAATTTTATGCAAACCCATAGTCTGTTATTTTTGAAAGTTGCATCTTGCAATCATACTGTGCTCAGCAGTTAATTCTTACTTTCTGGAAAAAAAAAATCTTATTGAAAAAATAATCCATACTTAAGACAAAATTTTGCAAGTTTCAACTTGTGAAGGTTCCTAGTAATTTCTCTATTCAAGATGAAATGTTCCTAATCCCTGCCAGTGGTGAAGTGTCAGGCATCAGGTGATTCTGAGGACATTGGAAAAGGTCTAGGGGATTTGTCAGCTGTGTATACAAAAATCATCCATCTATATTATAGCTTTCAGAATTCCCCCCTTCACAAAGGGCAAACCAATAGAAACTACTAGCACATCCACATTTTTAGATTTTCTAAGAAGTTAAGGTTCTAATCTTAATACTCGTGTTGTCTTCTTTCCCCTTCTCTTTGTGCATTGCTGGAGACTAGGGATGTGCAATTCGTTTTAGTTACTTCTATTACAGAGGTAACTAAAATGGATGTGAAAGCAAACAAAATTCATGATTGCTTTCATTTTCCCAACCCCCTTTGCACTCTGTGCTCTGCTAAGCAGGCTGCAAAGCAGTCAGAGGGAAGGGGGAGCATTCACAAGACAGGAGATATTGAGGGTTCCAGGATGCGCATTTCCAAACTCACGCACTAAAGCTGCAGATGAACATCTAAACACCACTTGCACAATATTATGTTTGTTCCGATTGCCATATTGAAAGCATTCACGTGCTCCAGTTGAATTGAACCTATTTGAATGCTCCAGTTGCTCTGATTGCCATTTTTGAAAGCATTCACATACTCCAGTGAACTGGATCCAACTGAATGTTCAGTTACTCTGATTGCCATTAGTTCCAGTTGCCATTGGCAAAATGCAGCTTTACAGGTAGTATGTGACTCTGTTTTTCACGAGCAATGAGGGAGACACGTGAACAGAATGTCCTTATGATAGTGGGAAGAACAGGAGTGCTTGTGGGAAGTTGCTGTAACCTGTGAATTTCATGCACATCTAAAAACGCCCTCAGAGAGAGGCAAAGTAAAACCTCTATTTAAGTGAATGGAAGACCCGCAAAATGATTTCCATTGAAAACAATGAGAAATGAATTTAATAATTAAAATGAATTTAGTTTTAAACAAAGTGAATATAGATTCATTTTTTTAAAAAACCAAGAACGAATTTAAAACAAAACCAAAGTTGGTTCCTGCTGCACGTCCCTAATGGAGACCCAATAAATGATTTCTACATCAATGGAGTAGGAGTAGAGGAATGACTGAGAGGCAGACATCTCCATCAATATAAACCTTGACTACTGGCTCCCTAAATATAGAGCAGGGGTGGGCAAAGTTCCCAAGCCCAAGAGCCATAGTTTTCATGTTGCTGAGAACTGCAAGATGCATTATGCTGATTGTGGATTCCCCTGGCCCCCCAAATCTCCCTCGCCCTTTTACACATTAAAGCTTTGACTACCAGGCAGACTTTTAAGAGTGGCACAGGGCATGCTCCCCCTCCCAACTACAAACCTCAGGAGGCTTTGGTGGCAGAAATGGTGGCTTGACTTTTCTTGATCCTGTGAGAGCTACAAGTACAGACCCCCACGCAGCACCCCCTCTCTGGTGTGAGCCACAGTACTTGTGTCTGAAAGCCACATGCAGCTTAATCCACAATTTGTTCACCTCTGATATAGACCTTATGAGGATGGGAGAGTAGTCCGTAGTACACAAATAGAAGACAATCACCATACTATGAAAAATTAACTAGGTCAGAGCCAGCTCTAATCATCATGTGTTTTATCCATTAAGTCATTTAAAAGATTTCTCATTTCCAAAAATGAACATGATAAAGGATTATCAGCAATATGCTGTGTTTCACCGGGATTCTTGTAATAATCAATGACGTACTGTATTTGCCCATCTTAGTTTTTTTGTTTATTTTTAGAAATGGATTTTCCTTATAATCCTTTTTAAAACTGGGAGTAGGATACAGGTTAGTGGCTATATAGATGGTTTCCTGTGCAGAGATCTTACACTGAGATGTTTAATAGGGATATGTGAATACAGTTCGGATGTTCGGGGTTCGGCCTGAACTCAGCCAGTTTGGATGGTCGAACCGGATGCCCAAACCGAACGTGGAAACCCCCGAAAAGTTTGACCGCGTTCGGATGAGTTCGGGTGGGAAAAACCTGGCTGGCAGGCCCAGGGAGGGGGAGGTCAGCTGAAGAGAGGTGGAGAGGCTTGGACTTAGCAGCCAGCCTGCCCAATCACCATCCTTCTTTTCCTCAGACCACTGGCTTGGCAGTCTGCGATTGGCCAGGGGCTAGGCTGCACAGAGCCAATGGGGCTTGTGGTAAGGCGGGTGCAGCAAGTAACAAAAGTCATTGCCCTCCCCACCTTCCAATTCATTCTGAGCTAGCCACTGATCCTGTCAGCAGACGTTTTCAGAGCTCTCCCTCTCCCAGCAGTTTGTGTTCCTCCCAATCCATTGACATCCTCCTCCTATTTCACCCATTTCCAAACATTTACCTCCATAGTTTCATTTATTTAGATTAGATAGATTTAGGTGTTATTTTTATTTCTTACCCCTCCCTGTGTTCTTTCTCCTTCCCCTCCATTGAATCCTTCCCTCCTCCCTGTATATATTCCATCCCCGATTCCCTTCCCCTGTGTTTGGATTTATTTAGAGTAGGATTAGATTGATTTAGGTTTCATTTCAGTTTTGTACCCGTCCCTGTGTTGTTTGTTGTGAGCTGTCTGTGTTTCCCCCCGCATCCCTGTGTGTGTGTGTGTGTGTGTGTGTGTNAACCCCGAACTTCCTAACCACATTCATACATCCCTAATGTCCGCTTCTGCTGCCTCTGCTTTGCCATGGATTCTGTGTCCGGGCAATCCAGTGTCGTCATCTGCTGCTGCCGCTGGGTCTCAGATGGCCATCCATGCCCCCATGGGCACCCCCAGGGGCCAAGCACCAAGCCTGCCTGCCCGGGCAACCCAGGGTGCCAAGCCCCAAGCCTTCTCGGTCTCTGCTGCTGCTGCTGTGTCCCTGACGGCCTGCCATGCCCCCACTGGCCCTTCTGGAGCACCCCAAGCCTTCAGACAGCCGAATTTTCTGATTGTTGGGGGGTCCGAACTCCGCGGGACCGAACTCAGGAACCCGAACTAAGTTTTCAGGCTGAACAGCTGAACCCCGTTCTGTTCGCACATCCCTAATGTTTAAACTGGAGCCCTGTGCCCCCTGTTTGAATGACATTGAAAATTTCAGTCAACAGTAATATGTCCTGGCTGGTCATTGCCCCCAAAGCAGTGTTCTTAGTGAGGAAAGCAGGGTCTGTAAAGCCATTGTTCAAAATCTCATTCAGTAGCTGGTGGGTCAAAACAAGTCCTTACCATAAGCTCTACCTCATATGCAAGAGCTCTCTTTAATATGCTTTCCTTCCATAAAGCTTTCTTTTTTTAGAGATGTGCTCAAGCAGTTTTGCTAACGCTATCACATGTCTGTGAAAAACATTGACAACTAGCTTCATAATTCTGCCTTTTAAATCCTAGCCCTTGCAAATTACAGGAAGGAAAACAGATGTTATTCCTCGTTAGAAAAGATTATTTTTCATATTCCTGAAGATGGATTGCCTGATTATTTTTTTGGGGTTAAGTCAAAAAGGAGTCCCCAAGATGCTGTATAAATTTTACAGAGCACACCAGAACAAATATTCAGTGTTTCTTGCACTGAAGGGGAGGTGAAGGAGGGTTCACCAGTTCGCATATTACTGCTATTCTGCTGACCACCATTAAATATAATATTTACACTACGGAGATTTTTGAAAGATTAATGAAAAATGTTGAGAATAAAATGTTGTAAAATGTCGGCCTAAGTTGCATCTGTAGCAGTGTTGAATAATGTGGGGGCACTTAACGTTTGATGCCGCAGCAGTTGTAGGACTGTCTGCTCAATACCTCTGCTTCATGTAGGTGACAGGCTGTCATGTGAAGGTCTTATTTCTACACTTGCCCATTCATTTGTGGGTTGTCATTTTGAAGGAAGCAGAGAAGGTTTTGTATTGTCACAGGAGGTTGCATTTGATGGATAGGAATGTGGATCAGAAGTAAATCAAGCTGCAGAGGAGAACGTACGCTCAGAATGATAAATGAGATCACAGGGTTTGTCAGAGCAGATTAGACAAGTGGTTTCTCTAGCCCAGTTCGGTTCAGTTCTTAATAGCCTGTGATAGTTTTGATGCTTTAAAAGAAAGTGGAAGATGCTGCTCCATAATAGATAATTTTGGAAGGGAAAGAGGAGGAGGAGGGAAGTGTCCAGGGAAGTTTGTTTGCATCACTCACAGTGAAAACAGTTGGGGTGCCACTGCCATCATAAGTTTTTGCAGCCTTCAGACTCCGCTGCAGCTCACGTGGCCACAGACTCGCCAGACTCCGCCTCCTTTCTGCTGTGCATGACATGTTTATTTACAGTGACATCAGCTCCATGAGCACTTACAGCTAGTACTAATCTGAGGCCTTTTCCTTTGGCTAAGCTTCCTGGCTAGCCAGCTCCAGGATCCATGTGAGCAGAGCTCCTTGGCTGCAGCTCCTGGGGCGCTCACCACTCCTGTTGCTGTTAGGCTCCCACCCCAGCTCTTGGTTTTAAGCCTCTTCTTGGTTGGCTTCCACTGAGCTTCAAGCTGACCCTTCTATAGCCATGCCCCCCATCTGGCAAACCACTTNAATGGAAGACCCGCAAAATGATTTCCATTGAAAACAATGAGAAATGAATTTAATAATTAAAATGAATTTAGTTTTAAACAAAGTGAATATAGATTCATTTTTTTAAAAAACCAAGAACGAATTTAAAACAAAACCAAAGTTGGTTCCTGCTGCACGTCCCTAATGGAGACCCAATCAATGATTTCTACATCAATGGAGTAGGAGAAGAGGAATGACTGAGAGGCAGACATCTCCATCAATATAAACCTTGACTACTGGCTCCCTAAATATAGAGCAGGGGTGGGCAAAGTTCCCAAGCCCAAGAGCCATAGAGTTTTCATGTTGCTGAGAACTGCAAGATGCATTATGCTGATTGTGGATTCCCCTGGCCCCCCAAATCTCCCTCGCCCTTTTACACATTAAAGCTTTGACTACCAGGCAGACTTTTAAGAGTGGCACAGGGCATGCTCCCCCTCCCAACTACAAACCTCAGGAGGCTTTGGTGGCAGAAATGGTGGCTTGACTTTTCTTGATCCTGTGAGAGCTACAAGTACAGACCCCCACGCAGCACACCCTCTCTGGTGTGAGCCACAGTACTTGTGTCTGAAAGCCACATGCAGCTTAATCCACAATTTGTTCACCTCTGATATAGACCTTATGAGGATGGGAGAGTAGTCCGTAGTACACAAATAGAAGACAATCACCATACTATGAAAAATTAACTAGGTCAGAGCCAGCTCTAATCATCATGTGTTTTATCCATTAAGTCATTTAAAAGATTTCTCATTTCCAAAAATGAACATGATAAAGGATTATCAGCAATATGCTGTGTTTCACCGGGATTCTTGTAATAATCAATGACGTACTGTATTTGCCCATCTTAGTTTTTTTGTTTATTTTTAGAAATGGATTTTCCTTATAATCCTTTTTAAAACTGGGAGTAGGATACAGGTTAGTGGCTATATAGATGGTTTCCTGTGCAGAGATCTTACACTGAGATGTTTAATAGGGATATGTGAATACAGTTCGGATGTTCGGGGTTCGGCCTGAACTCAGCCAGTTTGGATGGTCGAACCGGATGCCCAAACCGAACGTGGAAACCCCCGAAAAGTTTGACCGCGTTCGGATGAGTTCGGGTGGGAAAAACCTGGCTGGCAGGCCCAGGGAGGGGGAGGTCAGCTGAAGAGAGGTGGAGAGGCTTGGACTTAGCAGCCAGCCTGCCCAATCACCATCCTTCTTTTCCTCAGACCACTGGCTTGGCAGTCTGCGATTGGCCAGGGGCTAGGCTGCACAGAGCCAATGGGGCTTGTGGTAAGGCGGGTGCAGCAAGTAACAAAAGTCATTGCCCTCCCCACCTTCCAATTCATTCTGAGCTAGCCACTGATCCTGTCAGCAGACGTTTTCAGAGCTCTCCCTCTCCCAGCAGTTTGTGTTCCTCCCAATCCATTGACATCCTCCTCCTATTTCACCCATTTCCAAACATTTACCTCCATAGTTTCATTTATTTAGATTAGATAGATTTAGGTGTTATTTTTATTTCTTACCCCTCCCTGTGTTCTTTCTCCTTCCCCTCCATTGAATCCTTCCCTCCTCCCTGTATATATTCCATCCCCGATTCCCTTCCCCTGTGTTTGGATTTATTTAGAGTAGGATTAGATTGATTTAGGTTTCATTTCAGTTTTGTACCCGTCCCTGTGTTGTTTGTTGTGAGCTGTCTGTGTTTCCCCCCGCATCCCTGTGTGTGTGTGTGTGTGTGTGTGTGTGTGTGTGTGTGTGTGTATGTATGTATGTAGATAGATAGATACCATAGATAGTAGATAGATAGTTGTAGGAGTTAGCTTAGTTATAGAGATAGATATAGTGTGTAGTGAATCATTTTTAATATTTTATAGTGTGTTTGTAGGACTAGGCCTTTGTAGATATTAGATAATATTCCATTTAGTTCCATAGGTTTTAGAATAGTTAATAGCAGTTAGAGTTACTGTAGATATATATAGTATTAGATTACAAATTAGAATAAATAAATAAATAAAATATAAAATCTTCCTGTGCATTCTTTGGGTGGGAGAAATGGTGAAGGGAAGCAGGAGAGGTCGGTCTGCTACCCATAAAGCAGGCAATGGGGCACGTGCAGAGGTGGCAGGGGCCGTGCCAGTGGAGTGGCAGGCAGCAGCAGCAGCCCGAGCCCATCACTATGCCCCAAACTACACAGGCCTGATTTTGGGAGACAGGCTTCAGAGGCTCCCAGCAGTGGACCAAGGGATTGCTGCTGGAATCGATGGTTCCTCCTCCGGGTAGCTCTCCACTGCTGCTGAGGTGCTGTCGTACTCCCTCATGTAACTCTGCTTGGGCATTACCTCCACCACTGCCCTCAGCCATGCTGCCTGCCCTGCTGTGCACAGCCCCATGCTCGCCAGAGTGACCTGCACATATGAGTGGCTGCTGCTGGCAATAGGAGTGCTGCTGTTGCTCAGCCTGCTGCTGATGGTGCTTCTAGGGCCAGGGATAGACCCCGCCGGCTGAAAGGGGTGGCTGCTCCCACCATCCCCAGGGGCGTCCTGCTGCTGCTGCCGCACTCTCTCCAGAGCCCTCTCTGCCTTCTGGACCCTCTCCACCAGCTCACCCTTCCAGTGGCCATAGAGCGGTGTCTGGCGTGCCACGCTGCCCTTGACCCTGGGGTCCAGCATGGTTCCCAACACATATTCCTCCCGCTGCAGGAACTCATCAAACCGTGCCTTCAGCCCTGCCTTCAGCTACCGCACGAGGGCAGCCACCTCAGCCACCAACTTCTTGTCCTGAGGGCCACAATCCTGCCCCTGGAGAATCTCATCCAGCATCCTGTGGAGCTCTGGACCAGAGAGGTCACCTGGCTGATGGTGGCCGTGGAGGAGCTGATGGTCTCCATCACAGCCAGGAATGGTCTGAGAACAAAGACAGTGTGAGCCAGGATCTCCCATTCTGCCCCATTGTACCCTGGAGGTGCCCCGCTGTCCGTCACCAATTGAACCTGATGCAAGGCGGCTTTCTGCTCGAGAAGCTGCTCGAGCATCAGGAACGTGGAATTCCACCTGGTGGATACATCCTGCACCAGCTGGTACACTAGGGAGCCTTGCGCTGCCTGCTACGCCCGGAGGAGGTCGCTGCCCTTGACGCAGAGTACAAGAAACCGGCCAGCTTCCTCTTCCGCTTGATCATGGAGCTAAAGGTGCCTGCCCAAATCCCCATCTCCCCCAAGCCCAGAGCATCCCTGACCACCAGGTGAAGGGTGTGTGTGGCGCAAGGTAGCTGGTGAAGTCCCCGCCCTTGCGGACTGCCCTCAATATGTTGGCCATGTTGGCGGTCACCACACACCCCTTGGTGAAGGGTGCACCTGGCGTGACCCACTCCCTCACCATGGTGGTCAGGGCTGCCTCAATGTTCCGAGAAGTGTGGCGGTCATCTATGACTTCTGCCTGAAGCAGGGCCCACCTATACCCTGCTTCAGGACCCTTCCTGCCACTGCCAAATGCTGCCTCCGGGTCCTGCCACCAGTGCGCTGTCACTGCCAGGTAGGCGTGCTACTAGTTTCTGCTCGACCACAGGTTGGTGGTGAAGTGGATGGTGGCACCCCCAGCCCCTGCCAGCTGCTCCCTCACCCGCTCCTTTAAAGCCCAGTACAAGACTGGCACCACCTGCCGACTCAGGATGGTGCGCGAGGGCAGGTTAAACTGGGGGGCCAGGAACCCAATCGGGCGTCTAAATCCCATGTCACTCACCACCGAGAAGGGCTACCCATTGAGCACAATCCAATGTCCACTTCTGCTGCCTCTGCTGTGCCATGGGTTCTGTGCCCGGGCAGTCCAATGTCTGCTTCTGCTCCCTCTGCTGTGCCATGGGCTCTGTGTCCTGGCAATCCAATGTCCGTTTCTGTTGCCTCTGCTGTGCCATGGGTTCTGTGCCCAGGCAATCCAATGTCCACTTCTGCTGCCTCTGCTGTGCCATGGGTTCTGTGCC
>QEPC01000801.1:984451-1002984 GCA_003113815.1 Sphenodon punctatus | reverse complement strand
TTTCCCAACCCCCAAATACACTTTCGTGCCCTTTCTCAGCTCAGGAAGAGCTGGGGCGCGGCAGCCTCCCCCCACCCCCGATCTGGGGGGGGAGGCGGGGACCCTTGGCATTATATTGTTCAAATCCAACAATGAAAACTTTCTACTTCAGCTTATGAATTACAGCATTCATTTGTATACAAATGACTATGCTGAACATTGCCATTTTTTGTGTCTGTGACCTTAGTTTTGTTGTTTAATTCAACGTGTAGTAGGTAAGAAAATGGAAATGTTTGTAGTTCTGAAGCACTGTAAGAAGGAAAGCCATACATCTGGATATTTATTGTGGTCTGGTTCCAAGAAGAGATATAATTCAAAAGCAGTACTGCTTAGTCTGGTTCAGTGGAATGGGGCTAAACAACTAGGAAATAAAGCAGCTTCTTGCTACTAATCTGTTATTGCAATCATTGCTATTTCTGTCACTCTTTCTGAGAAGAAAGAAGAAAGAAATTGAAAGCAGCATATAAAATATTGCTTTAGCATCACTCCTGGCTAGATTTGTAAAGAGAAATAAATTCTAAAGGGGCATTGAGGATACTAAAGTATTCCCAGTAGCATATGTTATTTATGGGTATCCTAAAATTTTATTTTCTCTGTTTATGACATTTTTTAAGGAGTTGTGCATGGGTTGTGTTTAAGATTAAATTTTTCTGGTGCCTACAATATTGGAGATAGATTCCAAAATAATCACTGCTAAATATGAGAACATTAGCCATTAATCAGTCTATAGTAGCTGGATGGGAAGATCGAGAACACAAATATGCATACTAATATTGAAACCAAATGATATGAAAAAGTGAGCTTTTAAAAAGCCAAATACCTAGTAGCTCAGTGTTTCATACATCATCCCCTGAGCCACACTAGTCAGTCTCTGTGATTCTAAAAACATCTATTCTGCTCATATAACAAAAATAAAATACCTCATTGGGAGTAAATGGAATTTCCTGACACTCAGATGACAGTTTTTACTTCTGCCTCATACAACAAGCTTATCCCTAACTTTGGGTAAAAAAAAGACATGCGGACAGTGCGTGCGGCAGCTCCCTAAGCCACAGCTGATATGGCCTGTGTTGGGGAGGGCTAATGAACTAATGTGCTCATGGCTGGAGAGCCATGCTGCCACCCGCATGCCCTGGGTAGGGTGGGGAGATAAACATTCGGGCAGCCGGCCCCACACCCACCCTGCTCCCAGCACCCCATCCCCCACCACGACAGGCAGCCATGATGGCCGGCAATGGTCTCCTTGGCCATAGCAGCTTCTGCCCTGGGGCGGGGATGGTGGGGCTGAACACACGTGCTAGCCTGTGTTGGCTCATGTTGACCCACGTAGGTGGCCCTTAGCCCAGGTTGTGTCCTTGGGAATTTTCCAAGGACGCAGCCTGGGCTAGCCGCCTATGTGCCCCGGAGCAGTCCTGAGCTAACATCTAGTGGCACATGAACAGATGTGCCAGTGGGTCTTGGGCCAAGGCAGGACACGTTCACGTCTGTTTTTACCATTTGTGTGTGTGTATGTGTGTGTGTGTGTGTATTATTTGCATTGCTAAAAAAAGAGTAATTTTGGTTAGCTTAGTTCTTTTGGCGTTTGTTCCTGCACTTCAATGGAAAGTCTCACCTTGACTTCAAAGGCTTGGGATTAGGGAGTATAACATTCAGGAAATCTGTAGAGCACTATGCCACAGTTGCATTCTGTACCAATTTTACCAATTAGGCTTCTCAAATGATTATGGTTAAGAAAACATTTAAGAGTTTTGCTGGATCAGAACTGAATTATAACAATCAATTTCAACACTGCAACTAATAAAAGACAATGACACAGACAATGATAACAGGGCTAGAACACACCCTCACAATTCTCAAATATCTCATCAAGAATTGGCTTCTCAATGAGATTTTCAGAGTCGAGAATCTCGTGACAATCCGGTTTCTCAATGGCCTTCTTGCAAGATTCTCAAAAATGGCCACTGGGCAGTTGCACGGGCGCAGAACATTTGGGGGTCTTGAGAATCTCACGTGATTTCTTCAAAAACCTCAGAAAATTCTTTGCACATGTGAAAAATGGTCACCAGGGGGCACACATGCACAGAATAGCTGTGGTGACCATTTTGCACATGCACAGAGCATTTTTTGAGGTTCACGAAAATCTAATGAGATTCTCAAAAACCTCAGCCAGGGCTGCGAGAATCTTGTGAGAATGAAAATGCATTCTCGTTTCACCTCTAAATGAAAATTATTCCTACTGACTTTATTGGGGTGGGGGAAAGGAGAATGCAACTGTGGTACAGTGCTCTTGAACTGAAACCTATTGTGTCCTAGCACATAAGGTGTTAGTCTTGGATCCTGCAGATCAGGAACATTAATTAGGGCTGAAACGAGAATCAATTTCTTTCACGCAAAAATCTCGTGAGAATTGAGAACCCTTACCAGATCTCATGACAATCTTGATAATGGTTTGAGAGCTTGGTCAAGAATTTTTCTCAATAAACCNCACGCAAAAATCTCGTGAGAATTGAGAACCCTTACCAGATCTCATGACAATCTTGATAATGGTTTGAGAGCTTGGTCAAGAATTTTTCTCAATAAACCGTTTATTTATTTTATTACACTTATATGCTGCCCCCTCATGCCGATGGCATTTCGGGGCGGCTTCCAACAAATATAAAAACAATCTAAAACAACATAAAACCACATTAAAATGTAATAAATTCCAATATTATTTAACAAATTTAAAACACCCCCCATACAGCAATTTAACCCACCCTCCCCTCCCCACCTCCGAAGGCCTGGGAAAACAGCCATGTCTTACAAGTCCGACGGAAGGCCAACAGACTCGGGGCTAGCCGTTCTTCCTCTGGGAGGGAGTTCCATAGCCGTGGCCCAGCCACCGAGAATGCCCTCCCCATTGTAGCCCCCCGCTTTACGCGGGGGACCTCCAGGAAGGCGCCCCCGGTGGACCGAAGGGGCCGTCCTGAGTCGCGGAGGGTGAGGTGGTCCATTTACCATCACTGTTTACCGTTACTGTTTACCATGTTCTTCACGGTAATGCACATGTGCAAAATGGCCACCATGGCTGTTCTGTACATGCGCAGCCCTCTTCCAAGATGGTGCCGGAAGCATCACCACCATTTTGGAAAAGGGCAGCCATTTTGCGCATGCACATTACCGGGATGAATGCAGTACACAGTAAATGGTAATGGTAAACAGTAAATGGTATATCAAGAAAAAGTCTCGACCGAGAAAGTGTCGAGAATAGTTATTTTCTTGATTTATCAATTCTCGCAAAATAAAAGATTTGAGAGCTGTGATTCTTGGTGAGAATAATGAGAAAATCAAGATCAAGTTTCAGCCTTAGCATTAATGATAGCTGTTTGTTTCGTTCAACAAACATGAAGCTGTATGGCTGCTTTTAGATGAGCGGCCAGATGTAGCGTGTTGTAAAGCGCTTCCTGAAAAGCCACACGTGGTGCATTTAGACACACTGGAAGTAGCCGGCCGCCATAGGAATCACAGCTTGCACGGTCTTTTTGAAGCTGCATTTGGAAAACCAGAGGTTTTCCAAATGCAGCTTCTAAAAGACTGCACGAGTAGCATTTCCTATGGCAGTCGGTTACTTTTGTTGCATCTAAACACACCCGGTGTAGTTTTTCAGCAAGGCCTTTCTTCAACACACTACATCGGGTCGCTCGTCTAAAAGCGGCCTATGTGTCTTGCTACCTGTCTGCTATCTGCTTGCCCTATGCAATGGACCCACAGTGCTTGTGATTGTGAACTGACCATGAGAAGCAAGTGATTGCATGTAGCTACTGTAACGTTAGGAGGGACACAAGAACGGTAGCGACTCTTGGGAAACGTGGTCACCTCAGAGGGATATTTCTAGGGCCTGCAATCCCCCATCTCTCTCACACACACTTGTTTAGATTCAGCTTTTCCTGGTTCCCTGCCAGGAGCCTGTTTGTGTGGAAACATGCTCTATAGAGATTTCCTATAGATTTCTATGGAGAAGGTGTTCTCGGTGGCCGCACCTAGACTGTGGAACTTCCTCCCGGCTGAGGCCCGGTTGGTCTCAGAGCTCCTTTCCTTCTGCCGTATGTGCAAGACCTGGCTGTTCCACCTGGCTTTTGGCGAGGGAGATGGAATGTAGGGTGGGGTGTGTGGGTTAGGGTTGGAGTGGTGGTGGGGGGTTGGTTCTATTTTCCTTCCCTTTTATTGTGTTATGGATTTTATGTGTTTTTATGATGTGGGCTGCCTGGAGCAGGAGGGGTGGCATGGAAAACTGTTTAAATAAATAAATAAATAAATAAAATAGATTTCCTTTCAGTGATTGTCTTTCCCAAGAGTTGCTGCCACCGTGCTCTCCCTGCTTGTTACCCCAGCAAGTCAGGTTCTGACCTGTATTAATAAAGACAAGGCGGGCAGCTGGCTGCTACAGGCTGTGTCCTCAGAAAAAGGCAGAGGACGCAGTGTGTAGCAGCCTTACCCAAAATGGGGTAAGGCTGCCGAAGACATGGTAGCACATCTGCCTGGTTGCCATCTGCCCTGGTGCGCGGCGAGGTCTGCTGCGGGGCTTGTTTGCGGCGATTAGGCCCTCCACAGGTCGTGTGGCGGCACCTCCTGTCCCTTAACCAAACATCATAATTATTACCAATAATAACGTCTATTTCACTGCATCAGTTTCTTAAGCAGAAATCAAAATTTCTGTTCATTTCAATAGGCAGTCCTACCTAAGATATTGGCAGTTTTCAAGAAAATCTTGACAATCTTATCTTTTCTCTTGCAGAACAATGGTTCCCTGGTTTGGTGTCAGAATCACAAACAGTGTTCCAAGGTAGGTTCTTTATTAGCTACACAGTAGCTTTCACTTTGCCATATTGTTACCTTAAATGTGCCTTCTGAATGGGCTGATAACCATTCTCTTCTGCAAAACTCCCATCATAACAAAAAGAGCATAGCCATGGTAATATGTCTCTTCCTTGCAAAGCAACCTTAACCGCCAAATCCTTTATACCTTTGTGTATACACACCACCCATTGTTGCCTTAAATCAGGGCTCATTAACACAAGTGGCTGAGAGCATGACAAGACAGCTCTCTGCTGGTTGGGTGAATGAGCCCTGAGGTAGTCACTGGAGCTATTTGTGTTCATTTGCACCAGCTGAAAGTCTTGCCTGTGATTTCTGTTCCACACAGTGTTTCTGGAGAGAAGAGTGGGAGGTGCCTGTATATTGTTAAAATATACCTCTCCAACATACCATCTCTAGGCATTGTATTCAGTTTGGCTATTTAATACCCTCCAGAAGACTGAATGCCTTTGACAAATCCCAGTAGCCTTACTCTTGCCCTTTTTCGTGCTGACTCTTTGACCCCCTCCTCAAAGCTTAGATGGTAAGTGAGCTAATATCCAATTGATTTTGCTGGACATGAATCGTGCTAGGTTGCCTGGAGAGAAGCAATAATGCTTCAGTAGCTTTAGAGGGTCAAAGTGGAACGACAGGGTCTAGTCACTGACTGCTCCTTTCATAATCACACAATGCTGGGTGCATCAGCCCCTGTTTTGTAAATTCACCTGAAAACTTGAATGTAGTATAGAAAGGAACTGTGAAAAAAAAAAAGGACTGCAGACCCTAAATCTCCATGACGATTTAGTCCTACAATAATTTAGGCATTGCAACATCTAGTGATCTATATTCTCTGGTTATTCTTGAAGGATTTACTATAAATGGGGTCAAATCCCAGTAGCTTTATAATGGAATAGATCACTCAGTAAAAAGGTGCATTGTTTAGTTGACTACATAGCTGAGTTTAGTCTATTTTATGAAGTCTAGACATCCCATATTCAGAAAGGCTTTTGCTTTACAGTCTTAATGTAATCCTTCTAAATACTGATGCTAACATTTGATCTAACATATGGCAATCCATGGTTTATATTGCATGAACATTTCCAGTGTAAGAATTGGAGGGATCTAATCCTGCTCCCTTTTGAAGTCAGCTGAATCTTTTCAATTTGTTACACTGAGGGTAGGATTAGTTTCTTGTTGACTCTTCTGTTTCGTGAGGAATCACAAAGATCTTCGTGATTAACGAAACGTGTCATACAAGGATCATCAGTCTTCGCAAAGAGAAGCATGTTCTATTTGTGTCAGGTTAGCTGCACAAAAACCCAAGCACATCAGCATCAAAAGGGAGAGAGAAAATAATTCCTGCTCATTTTGCCCTGTTTCAATCCGTTGATCATTCTGAATTTACATGGAAGCAAGTTCTGCAGGTTACGCTGCCACAGAGAAATGCTGTCCTTCTTACAGCGAGGTTCCTTCAGGGTACAATGATACATCATAACTCCTTTCCTTAACCATATCCAGGAACTGGCATATCTTTTCCCCTTTTGAAGTCACTTTCTTCTTTGATTTAATTATCGAGGCTGATACTGTACCACTGCTAATCTGTGAAAGAAACTAACTGAATAGCTTTTGTATGAATGAAGAAAGAAGCAAACAAACAAAAAAAGACCCTGCTCTCAAGCAGGGCAGAGGTTAAATGGACATCTATTTGAGTCACTGTCAAGTATGCAGAAGCCATGTATGATGTATTCCATCTAGCAGGAATTTACAGGCAACTTTTAGATTGAATTAGGCTTCGAATGACTGAATGAATCTTCTAAGAGTGTATTTTTATATATTTTTTTTGCTTGTTTAAACTGGAAACAAGATGCTGCTGAATGTGTAGTGCAGGACAGCTTTTTTCAGTACTTTTTAGGTAGCAATGTAACATAAATAAATATACTCCATAACAATGGCAGATTTGCCATTGACGGGGCACATGATTAAATATACAGCACAACTTCATTATAACACGGTATTTGGGAGCCATGCTTTCACAGCATTATAACCACATTTGCATTATAATGGGGCTACTTAAATCTTGCATCTGATTTTAGTTGAAAAATAAAGTGTAATTTTTTTGATGACATGTTGGGAGTAATGGCTTGTACTGCATTATAACCAAATTCGCGTTAAAGCAATGCACATTATAATGAGCTTGCAGTGTACGTTGGGACAAATTCTGAATGGTGCTGAGCACTAGATGGGTAAGTGATGATACGGTTTTTCAGAAGGGATTCAGAATCGCACAGTTTGGTCCCTAATTCTCTGTACTTAATCATCGTATAAGAGTGAGACTTTTGAAGCAATGCAAGACATTTCATCACCCGTCTCTCATTTAAATGACCACCTCTGCTGTGGACATTTGAGCCAAAGGGTTTAAATGAGTGCTGAAATGGGTAGCTGGCTTATTATTTGTGAATATTTTTCGCATTTTTACTATCTGTGGCCAAAAATGGGTATTTGTATATTCAGTATCATGTTTCATTCGCCCCCCCCCTCCTCTTTTTTTTTTTCCCCGTTCAGTTGTTTTGGTACTTTGGTCATTTTGGTATTTCAGTTGCATCATTTTTGGCCATTGCACATGCACAATAGTGCAAATATTGCCAATCATAAGCTGGAGGTTGCAGACATATTCTGACGTATCTGGCCCCGCAACTTGAATGCTTCCAAACGGCTGCCTAACAGAACTGTGCCCTTCAACAGTCCTCTCCAGGAAGCTGCCTGAAGCCACATCGGCCCCTAAAATACCTGTTGGAGGAGACACAAACAACAGGGGGTGCGTGGCTCAGGAACAGCAGCACCAGGTGAAGTCATCCCAGCAATCCCCTTTCCCTTTCTCCTCTCCCATCGCCTGGGCAAGAACAGAATAGTATTCGGGGGAGGAGCAATGCCAGAAAGAGATGGTGTGTGAAGGTGGAGTGTCATGACATTTGAAAGGGGCAAAGCCATGCCAGAAGGAGAAGGGAGAGGTTTGTAGCCCCACCTCTTTCCAACATGACTTCAACCCTTTGGAGCACTGTGATGTCACGATGCTCTGAAAGCAGCGGGGGGGCGGTACATGAAGTCTAGGGAGGTGCAAATCCAGTATCCACCCCTTAGGTCCCCTTCCCAGAACCTATGAGTGTGTCTGAGAACAGAATAGGTCACAAATCCAGTTGTACAATTCAGTGTATGTTGGAGAAACCCAACACAGTTTCGGACTGAACTCACGTTTCAGATTTTCTGTTGCATGTGTAACATCTAGCCAATCGGTTACAAGAACATTATTTGTATATGTTTAACACTGTTGTTTTCCCTAGTTCATGATATAGTTGAATAGAGTAGTTAATAAAATAGAGTGAAAATATTATCTCAGCAACTCTGATACTGTGCCAAAATCCTCTGATCTAAATGGAAGCTATGGTCTTGCTGAAGTGGGGGGAGGGGGAGGGAAGTGGGGAGGGGAGAGATTTAAATTTAATAGATTTGAGGACCATTAATTTTTCAAAGAGATGCAAATCTAATGAATTAAAGTGATTACAGTTTTCATAGGAACAGTAGTAAACCAGCTCCACCAGTCCCCAAATACATTTAGTCTTTGTTATTTTAATGGAGCATGTCCCAAAAGCATGATGGCGAGAAGCAAGATGTGTGCCAATGCTTTTGTATGTATGATTTCATTTATTATGATCTCTTCGGTGACTCATTTTGCAAGATGAAAACTGAAGAGTACCCTCGAAGTCTGTCAGCTTCGTGGACATTAGTAGATGGGTAATTTTAATACTGTAAATGGTACTTTATGATCACTAAGACAATCACCATAATTACAGCTGTGATTTTTAAATAAATTATCATGACTTATTATCATAACATTATTATAGTCATTCAGTGTCTGCCTGAATTTCAGCATCTGCATTTAGACGTTGGTCCTAACAAGATCCATGCAGGAAAACTCTTATTCTTGCATGGAGTTGTTTGAAAGTCAGAGGCTCTGAAGAGTACGAACAACTGTCCACACAGATCTCATTGCAGAACAGAGGCATTAGGGCTCGACTGTGATCTAGCCTCAAGTAAGAGACCTTCTTCCTTTCCAACACGCTGGATGCTCCTTAGGCCGTTTTCACATGGGTTGTGGTGGGTGGGGGGATGGGTGTGTGCCCGCGATGGGTGGAGGTGGGTGTGCGCCCATTCCCACAGGCGCACACCCATCTCCACCCACCTCCACGCACGGAGCAACCAGTATTGGAGCCCATTGCTCCGTATGTGAGTGATGGGTGGAGATGGGTGGAGCACGGGAGCGTGCACACATTCTTACCTACAGCCCGTGGTGTTCCCACAGGTGCCCATCCATCCCCCACCCACCACAGGCGGCGTTCGCACAGGCGCCCCCCACCCACTGCACATGTGTGTGGGGAGCGGGGGTGGTGGTGCCCGTGTGAAAACGGCCATAGGTCTACATCCGTCACAGCATGAATTCTGGCACTGGCATAATTCTGCCACTCCCTTTTGCCTACA
This sequence comes from Sphenodon punctatus, assembly GCA_003113815.1. Classification (NCBI taxonomy): domain Eukaryota; kingdom Metazoa; phylum Chordata; class Lepidosauria; order Sphenodontia; family Sphenodontidae; genus Sphenodon; species Sphenodon punctatus. The sequence continues at coordinate 993,579 of QEPC01000801.1, read as the reverse complement.
AGGGATAGAGAGAGAGGGTGTTAGCAGATGTAATACTAGCTACTTGTTTAGGTGACCCACTACATTTCTGTGATGGCTTGTTGTAGACTGCTGTCATGTCTCCCCTTAGTCTTCACTTCTGTAGGCTAAATATACCCAGCTCCGTCAACCTTTCCTCATAGGACTTGGTTTCCAGACCCCTTGGTTTTTTTGTCGCCCTCCTCTGAATCTGTTCCAATTTGTGGATGCCCTTCTTAAAGGACATCCACAAATGCGGTGTCCAGAATTCTGACCAGCACAGAATAGTGTGGAACTATTCTTGCAACTTGGAAACGATGTTTCTGTTAATGCAGCCTAAAAAACTGCATTAGCCAAATAGAGGGAGAACATTTCCAGTAGCCTCAGCCTTGCAGCACTATAAAATCAGTTCTACTGGCTACGCGGCCAGGATGATGTTGTCATTTTCAGCATGGGATGGATTCTCTTCAGAGTTACGGTTACATCTGATAAAGCAAAGCTTACTTCCCCTGTTTTCAGGAAGCAGAAGTATGGATTTTTCTCATCTTCTTTACTCCTTTACGCCATTGCACAGGCTGTGCCATGATGCAGGTCTATATGTTTTCTAGGTTCACACTGTTGGGGACCTGATCCTGCTCCCATTCAAGTCAGTGGGAGTTTTGTCATTGACTTCAGTGAGAGCAGAATTATGCTTTCAGTGAAGTGTTCTGTAATGCATTACAAATAGACTGTGGAGCAGGTGGAGGGTGGTAATGGTCCCCCATTACCTACATTGTGGTTTTGTAACCTGAAGTGCTGATCTCAGTTGTGGCGTATGCGTTCCTTTTGCCAGCAAAATTTACCTGACATCAATTGGAATCCTGTGGTTTTGAATCCTTAGTAGAACAGAACAGAGAAGAATTTTGCCCAGTTATGGTAATCACTGTGAGCATGTTTTTCTTGAGCTACTTGTCTACATCTTCACTTGTAATTCCCCAGTGCTTTTGACAGCAGAAAATAATATGCTTGTCTTTTGTTCTTTGAACAGATGCTCTCATCTGGCAAGTTTCATTACACTGCTCCTCAAGAGGAAATGTAGATTGTTTAACGGGTGTGAGAGGAAAATAGTCTCGTCTGTTTCATGGCTGAAATCTGTTATGATACGTATATAATACCTACTGCTAGGAAAAGTGAAAATACCCTCAGTTTTTCTTGTATGTGCCAGCACTGTGCTGTGGTACATAAAAAAGAAAAAAGAAAAAAAAGGCTCAGGTCTGTAAATGAACATGTGCTTTGATACCTTACTCATGGATAGAGAAGGCTGTAGAGTGGGACTGGGGTGAAAACTCAGCAGAGAGCTTCTTGATATTGTGTGTCCTGGTGGTTGTGGGGGCTTGAGGCAGGCGCAGCTATGTGCAGTTTCTAGCAGGCAGGGGAAGGTTTCAGACTGGGAATTCCTGTTCCTTGCTCAGACCAGCTCTTTCAGGGGTGTAGGGCCTCCGAACGTGTAGGGATAGGGTTGGAGACCCCAGTCAGAGTGCTTAGCCAGTTCTAATGGGGGTGTGGCTCCGTCCCCCACAGGAGGACCCTGAACCCACCCATTAGTACTGGCTAGGCTCTAAGGGAGTCTGGGGCAGGCAACCCTTGCCAACAGCTACAGTGCAGCCACAAGCCGGACACTGCCATTCTTTGCAGGTGCCTGGTGTCTCGTCTCATTCCCAACGGTGTGTGTGTGTGTGGGGGGGAGGGGGGACGCGACAATGGCCCCGCAGCTGCAACTACGTCAGAGGGCAATTAGTACTGGCTAGGCACTAAGGGAGTCTGGGGCAGGCAGCTGTGGTGTGACAGACACACGGCTGATGATTCAGCTGCCCTGGGGCATGGTTGGATATATGAGCCCTGCTCATAGTCCTACTTGTGGAGTAAGGCACTATCAACTCATAGTCCTACTTGTGGAGTAAGGCACTATCAACTTTTACAAGGATATTAGCTTGGCCTACTGAGACTGTTTGTAATAATAATAATAATAATAATAATAATAATAATAAATTTATTTGTATAGCCGTAGGCCATTACAAAATCTAGAAAAATATCAAGTAACAAAACACAACATAATATAATATAATCAATATTTCCATTTATAAGTAGCTTAGACCCAAAATATTCAACAATCAAAACATTCAGGCCAGCTATTAAGTTAGTTAAATCCAATAACCACTCTAACCTATTAAGACTCTTTATCAATTATATGCAAAACCAAGCAAATCCCTCCATCCACATACTCACTATATGAATGTACTGACGCAAAATAAATGCTCCCCTTCCATTTCTTTCCAAACGTATAAAGACTAATAACAACATTATCTTCCAATGAGAAACCATAATTATTAATGAAATGATATCAGTACTTTAACAATTTCCAAAAATCCATACATATAAAATTATTTATACCCTCCAGCCAAATGCCCCCACATCTCAAGCCAGGGAGTCAAGTTCTACCTGCCTTAAGTTTCAACACAAGTGTTAAGAATTTAGCAACTTTCAAGGTTGTCTCCATGTCCGTATCGCTAATCAAATACTCTTTCAAACTTAAATGCAGATATGCCGGGATACAAATTTGAGCAATGTAATTCCTCCTCCAAATCTGGTACAGGGACACTCCAATAAAATGTGAGCCATTGTTTCCACACATTCTTGTTGCAGATTTTTATAGTGTTGGCAAAACCTCTCATTCCTTGGGATGCCCTTTGTTCTACCTTCTGTTACAGCCGATGGGAATACATTAAAGCTAGCCAAAGTTAAGGCATATCTATAATTCCCCACTCTAAGATTAAACAAATACGAGACTTCCTTATAGGGGGATACAAAATGCGGATAAATTTTTTAGAGCTTTTGAGCCCCCATACACTCTTGTTCCCCCTGCAACTCCACATCATAGATCTGCCTTTTAACTTCAGTCCAGGCCCTCTCGAAGGAAAAAGATAACAAAAAATTCATAGAAAACCCTAGTGAGCATAAAATCCCATTAATTGTGGAAATCCATGGGCCTGTAACTGTTGATTTCCCCTGTGCTGCCAGTGATCCCGACTCCAGCAGGTTCAGTCGCAGCCAATATTTTACAATAGAAAGTTTGGCTTTGGTGGCAAGACAGCTAACCCCCGCTTCGGCTCTAAGGAACACTACAGGCGTAGATCTTGGAACATGTAGTATTAAACGCAAGATTCTGTTTTGCGCAGAGACTGTTTGTGGCGTATATACCATTCAGTAAAACTAGCAGGACTGACATTGGGACTGACATTTATTTTATTAACTCATAAGGCTTTGATTTTTACTTTGAAATTGAATCCACTCACTGGCTCCCATCTGCTACCAAATCAAATTTTAGCTTCCTGTCAGATTCAAAGCTGTGCATAACTCTGCCCTTCCCTAATCATCCTGTCTTGACAAGCATCATGCTGCTCCCATTCTATTCACTCCACCGATGCTTCTGGCCTTGGTAGGCCCATTTGTCAGTTTCTCAAATGCATCACTTCTGAGCATCATTATTATCAACAGCCTCCTGGAACTCTCAAAGCCCCTGCCCTGTCAACATCTGAACTCCTTTTTAAGACCCACTTCTGCCACGCTGTTTGTGTTGAATCAAGGTGATTTGTTTATCAGTTGTAGGGAATTTACATAGCGTTATTCCTGTTCCCTGTTCCAATCCTCTGCCTACTTGTTTGTTCTTAGGCTGTGAGCAGAGACAATCCTTAGTTGTTTCAAAGTTATTGTTATTGTTATTACTTACATACCGCCAGCATTGCGCCTGGCATATAACAGTCATGATTAGAGACAGTTCCTGCTTACAATCTAGAATGGACAAGGGAGGGGATGCAAATGGGACAAGAATATAGGGAGAGATGGGGATATGTTCATGAGCAGTTGCAGGTGTATATGTACTCATTTAGTTACAAGGGGAGGAGCTGGAGGATTTGACAATATAAGGAGAAGCATAGATAGCTAGGAAAAGTGCAACAAGGTCAAAGCGGCAACTCCTTTTTCCATGCCACAATTTCATTCCACCATTTCGGAATTTGCCCGTGACTTTTCACAGCTTTTCTGCTGGCAATCCGCTAATTCTGCGCCCTTTGCTTTGCGACATTGGAATTATCGGAAAGTGTCGGAATAATCTTGGAAAGTGTTGGAAGAAACATTGTTCTGCTACTTTGCACTGTGACCGCAGGACGGAAAGTGCCAGTGGAAGTAGTGGAATGAAAGTAGTGGAACAGCAGAAGTAGCGGAATGAAAGTAGGGAACTGAACGTCTCATTACAGAAGAGTTTTTTCCGTCGGAAACAGCCACCACAGCAACTTCCCATTTTAGCCCTAGTCAAGACTACCTGGGTAGATACGTATTTGCAGGTTGTCACTCAAGAAGTCATGCTCACAGGGGAATCTTAGTGCCACAGTGTCTTTAATTTACAAGGTCTCCATCACCTCAATTTCTATATACAGAGTCCATACCTTTGAGGCATAGGGCTTCTCTGTCCAAGCCCATCTGGTCAGGCACTGTCCTCCTCTGACCAGATGTAAGTCTCTCACAGCATAAAAACAGTTGCGACAGTTGGCCACTGTGGCCCACTTGGAACTGGACCTCACCTGCACGTCTGTGCAGGCACTGCCAGATGTTGACTCAGGATTGTCCCAGGCCGTGTTGGTGGCTAGCTCTGGCTTTGATGTTGGGAAACCTCCAGTCACAGACTGGGCTAAGGCCCACCTGACTGGGCCAAAGCGAGCCACAGTGGGCTATACTACTACTCTTTAGCACTTCTATAGCGCTATCTAGTTGCTATCACATCTGTTCCAGTCTGCCATGGTCTGCCACCATGACTGGTTGTCATTGGCCTCCGTGGCCACCTGTCATGACTGGGGGCAGGTGCTGGGCACAGCAGGGGGTGTGACCAGCCAGCCACACATTTTGGCGTGCTTCCCACCCTCCCTGGTGCCCCAGCCACAGGTATGTCTGTTGGCACCCTGACCCAGTCCAGACTGTGTTTATGGCACGGTCACTTCTCTTGTCACCCATAGTCTCTCTGGCAGCTCTCAAGCTCTGTGGGCCAGGCACAAATCCCTCCTGCAGCCTGCCAAACCCTTTAGCTTGAGCAACATTCTCCAAGCAGGGTTTGTGTAGAGACAGAGACCAAGCTCCTGTCCCCTCAAGCATCGCCTTCTCTATTGAGCTCTCTGCTCAGATTTTATCTTGGCCTGACCCAGCCACGCCCATGCTCAGGTTTGAGGCATTTAGCACCTGAGCCGTTGATAACTCCTGTAGCCCACACTGGTGCTACTTCCCTTAAAGGCCAGTGGCCTGATAACCTGATCTCTGCTACAAAAAGCTTGGCACAAGAGAGAGATTCTTAGGAGGCATCTGAGAGTAAGGAGGGAGGGGCCAGAGTGCAGGTGCCTGAGGAGGGAATTCCAGGCATAGGGAGCATTTAGGGAGCATGAGAAACTGGGATGTTTGAGGGTCGTGGCAGAGGAGGACGAGTGAAAGTCCTGTTTGGGAACGTAGTAAGAAATGAGAACTAAAAGATAGGGATTAGTAAGGCCATGAAGAACCTTGAAGGTGAGGACAAGGAGTTTGTGCTGGATGTGAAATGGAAGAGGGAGCACATATTGGATACTTTTGTAAAATAATGATCAATAATAACACAAATTTGCCCCAGTAGAAGTTGGAATGAATATACTGAATTTATGGGGGATTTCATTCACAAGTGTAATGAAAACAAAATTTAGCAGTGAGAAGCATTTTATGAGAAAGGGGAAGTGTGTTTTTAAATGCAGCTTTTAAGTTCAGATAGTATTTCTGTTATAGCTTCCTTCAGTAACTTTCACATGCACAGAGCAGTCTGAAAGCCAAATGACCAGCAGGCATAATTTAAGGCTACGTGTGCAGTGACATTTACAAGGACTGGAAATAAGTGGGAACCATCATAACGCACCGTGAATCTCAATCCAACTTTCTTCCTCACTGCAGCCCAGGCACTGACGGTAGTCGTTGATGGATTGTTCCAGCAGCGAGGCTGAAAGGCTGGTTTGGAATGTTCAGAATAGAGAGGATGTGTGAAAAGAAACGATAAGTAAGTTTACAAATATGGCAGCCAAATGAACATTTGTTCTCAGAAAGACAGGTCTGATCTTTTTTTTTTTTCCATCTAGAATTACACACACTTCTGAATTCCTCTCTGTGAGCATTTGTTGCAGGATTCCCACCGAGTCCTTTCCAGAGATAATGCAGGTGGAAAGATGAGTTAATGATTTAAACAATTAGAGATTTGCTGTACTCTTCCATCTGTCAAAGCCCACTGAAATGAAAGCTCACAGTTTTAATTTGTGCCTCCAGCATCCAACTCAGCCTGAAATGGTGTCAGTGAGTTGCCCTGCCCGCAGTAGTGTCATTCTTATGGTAAGTGTTCTGTGCTTTCATGCTGGGAGACTTTTATCAAACATATTAGTGTGCATTTGAGAGATCATTAGCCTGCAGTAGCAAGAACATTCCAGGTTTCTGAGCCTAGAAACTCACATCTCTGCTGGGAAGTACACTGAGCCATTCTTGTGTGTGCTATAAAGCTGTAGCACAGAAGGGGTCATTTTGTAAGTGTTCAGAGAGATACCCATCTTGATATCGTAAATGAATCACGATTTAAGTACTGAAATGATGTGCATTTGATATTAGGCTTCACGGAAAGAGAAGAGGAGAAAAGCTGTTTTTCCTTGTTGCTCATATCCTGTAAAATCAGGATTTTTCTTTCACCTGGTGAAAGATGGTTAGGCCTTTGAATGGAGTCAAAGTTGATGGGAATTGTAGAGACCAAACTATTGGAAATATGCATAGGCATAGTAATTCTGAACACTTAAAAACTCCTGTGTGTGTATTATGGTGATTACATCCTGACAGATAGTTTGAAGCTGACATGTATTCATCCACGATAATGTTCAGGGCAAGTAGTAGTTTTATTTGAGCCATGTAGGTTAAAACAGTGGTTTTTACATATTTCAGCTCCTGCCCCAAACACCGTGAGTGTTTTCAAACATGACACCACCATGGGTGACCACGTCATGGTCCGGGTAAGCCAACCCTGGTCCATGACAGAGTGAGCCATCACATCTGATGGCCTGCTCTACCTAGCTCTGGTCGGTGGCCTGTGGCTGCCTGCCCCGACTCCCTTCACTGCTGCTTCTGCCAGCCAGTGGTAAGCAAGAGTGCTTAGCTGGTACTGCAACCACCCATTAGTACTGGCAGTGGCTAAGCACTATGGGAGTCTGGGGCAGGCAGCCGCGGTGCGACAGACACACAGCTGATGATTCAGCTGCCCTGGGGCATGGTTGGTTGGTGCCCCTCAATGCACCTGTGGCCACCGCCACATTGGCCTTAGGCTAGTTACGGCTCTGCTCTCAAAATACCTTCTGTCCACCCCAATAAGTCTAAACCCCAGTTTGGCAAGTGTGATTAAAATTTCTGGATGTTTTTGTGATTAAAGTTTCTGGACGTTTTTGATTGGAAATAGTAGAAAGAGATTTGTAACAATTCTTGTGTCTGACTTTTACTTGTATATGGGGATTAGCGTCTAAAGGTATTGTGGTGATGCCACCCTCAAAACAGCAGTTGAAGAAAGGAATTCCTTCCTGGTTCATGTCTTGAAAATTTGGATTAACTCTGGGTATTTTCAGACGTGATGGTACCATGGGTGGCTGCCCTTTGACCCGCGGTGCTATCACGTCTGAGCTGGCCAGCCAGATGTTTTCTCGGGCTGGATCCAGGGTTTCCACAGGGTATGGCTGTTAACAGGAGACCCACTTGCACTCGTGACCTCTCGGGGTGATGTACCCCAATAATCACCGTTCCTTAAACTTCAAGGGGAATTGGCTTAAAGACTTAAACTGGGGTCTCCACGTGTTCAAAGGATCAAGATGAGGACAGTACGTGCTACAGGCAGTTTATGTACCCTCCCCAAATAGAAAGAGAGAGAGAGAGAGAGACAGGTGTCCAATAACAAGAAGTTTATTGATATATATATATATAATTATTATTATTAACAAACATTTATATAGCGCCAGCAGTGTACCTGGCACTTTACAAAGTAATAAAATAGACACGGTCCCTGCCCCTAGGGCTTACAATCTGAGAAACCCGTAGGGCGTACAATCTTACAATCTGTTATATATATATAACAGAGAAACACAGTTCCGGCCTGGCTGGCGGGATTTAACAAGGGGAAAACACAAGCGGCAAGCGGTTTGCAGGGATTGTAGGAGAAGAGAGTGGGGGGGTTCCGGTGTTGGCCCAGCGAGGGGGAGCAAGAGAACGCGACAGGGAGGGAGAAAGAGACAAGGAGAAAGAGGGCTTCCCCAGTTGGCTGGGAAAGTCTGGACCTGCGGTTACCTTTCCTTGCCTGTGAAGATGGGACACGTGGCCCACGGATCCAGCGGAGTTCAGGGGATGGAGGAGGAAAGCAAAAAGGCAGACCAGAGTCTGGGAGAAATCTTAACGCAGACACGCACAGAGTGACCTGCACGTATCTGGGTCCCAAGACTTCTCTAAAGTTTAGGAAAAAACCAGGGGCAGTTAAAGGGTGCAGACAAAGGAGTTTTGGGAGGCTACGAAGGGTCGTTTGGGGTGTACGATGGGCTAACGATGGGAGGTTACTTCCATGACAAAAGGGGCTATACAAGATGGACAAGATATCATTGACACAGGGGGAGACTATAAACAAAAGACGTAAGGATGGGAGGTAGGGCTAACGACGGTCCTTTAGGATACAATGGGTGTGTGTCTGGTTTCTCTTGGGGAATGCAAAGATAGGATGCTGCTGCACTGAGTCCTAACTACCAGTCCTTTGTTATAACAGGGTGAGTCTCTATCCTTAATGACTCCATTCTTTATTCAGAGGGCTCTCCCTTCTAGTCTGTTTCTCAACCTTAGGCTGGTATTTTTCCATGAGTGGTCCCTTTTTGCTAGGAGTTAGGGTGGCTGGACCTGAGCCTTATTTTCCATGTTCCCCACCCCTTTCCTCTTGCATCCAGTGTGAGGTTTGTACCCCAAGCCTTCTTGCCCTTGGTTACCCCTGTGGGTTTTGCTGACCCCCGGGTCCAAGACAGTTGGCTATCGCAAGG
>QEPC01000801.1:964666-982771 GCA_003113815.1 Sphenodon punctatus | reverse complement strand
AGGAGGAAGGGAAACCTGAAAGAACCACAGGAGGGGCTGAGGAGGCCCCTCCTCCCTAGGTACAGTGTTTGCTTCACTGATCCTGGAAGCTAGGGTAGGGTATGGAATCTGGGGCCATTCAAGGGAAGGAAACAAAAACTGAAAGAGGAAAGGATGAGGGGAGTTTGTCTCCCCCCGTCCTGTCCCAACTGGCTGCAGCTTCTCCATGGATCAAGCTGCCAACCCATACAGACCCTAAGCATGCACACACAGTCCCATCCTTCTCTACAACAAAACAAACCAAGCTCTTCAAGCTGTCATCCCATACATACACACTCAATCCTCAATCCTCATACAAAACATCCATCCATCCTCATACAAAACATCCTTCTCTACAACAAAACAAACCAAGCTCTTCAAGCTGTCATCCCATACATACACACTCAATCCTCAATCCTCATACAAAACATCCATCACACCTGCACATGTGCTCACACAATTCCATTCACATTTTCCACTCCCACAGTCCAGCACCCGCACCAATCAAGCTGGAAATACAAACTACAATCTCATACATTCCTTCAGAGTGACACACACACATACCCACATCAGGCATATACACAAATTTCTTCAGGCAAAAATCCTCAAACACACACACATACCTCTGCTGACACACATCACCCATTCCATAGTCAAGAGCACACACAAATCCAGCTAACCCACCTCCATGCATACATCCACACACAACTACTCTACAATGAAACAAAACAAACACGCAAAACAGGGGTTTTTATTTACAGCTTGATTACGCATACATGGACCAGGGACCACTGCTGCTGGTTAGGGCATAGTGGGGGAGCCACATTGATAGGTGAGTGAAATACATTCCCTAAAACAGGTTGGTGAACGTTATCATCTCACTCCAAGCCCTGTCCTGGGGACCTGGCCATGGAGGGGGGATCTTGGGGAACCCTACAGGATCCTGGACATTCCAGGGATTGTTCCTAGATGTGGTGTTCATGGCATGCCCGAAGGGCACCGAGAAGTGGGAGCCATTAAAAGTAACGGCCTGCACTTGGTCTAGTTGTTGTTTTCTATCAGTCCGCTTACCTCCTCCTATTTCCCTCATTAAGTCTGCCACCTGCTGAATGCCTAACTCATCCCAGGTAATCTGTGACAGATCTACTCTCCCCATTGCCATTTTGATTGGGGGGCAAATCCTGCATACATGGCCTCTATGAAATCCCTAGAGTCGTACTGCATGACTTGCCTCCTGTCCCTTTGCCCTGGAACCACCACCTCCGCTAAGGCCCCCAATAGTTTCTTGCGAGCCACATAAGCCTCTGACTGCTCCTCCGGAGCCTGTGTCTCCAGGAAAAACAGCCTCTGCGGGCTCTGTTCCGGGAGCATGGCTCGCAGTACCGCCTTCATCCATTCGCCACAGTTGGCACCGTGGATGTCAGCCATACTGAGCCCTGCTTCCAGGACATGCGCATTGGCAGGCGACGCGCTCGCCCGGGCCAATTGTGTCAGATCTACCCCATCTGCAGTGGGATAGATCTGCCACACTCTTGCCATCCAAGAAATGGCAGTTTCTTGATTCAATGGGCCCACCTGCTCAGCAATAGCTTTCGCCTGAGTGGGGGTCTACCTAACTGTTTCTCTAATTTCTTCGTGGGTCGCCCTCCCTCCTGCTCCAATACGATCCACGTCTCGGCTTACAGTCGGGGCCACTGGCTCCGATGCTTGCCAAGCGGGATTATACGGGGCTTCAGGAATGGCATCCCTAGGCAGATTGGGCTCTTCCCTAAGGAACATAGACCCCACCCCAGAAAGATCCTCAGCTCGCACAGCGGCTATTAAACCTTTGTGCAAGTCGAGTTCTCCCCGCAGCTTCTCTATTGCTGCTTCACAGGCATCATGGCTCACCGCAACTTTAGCAGTCTGGGTTTGCTCTGCTAGGAAGTGAGCTGTTGACTGGGCTTGCCCTAGCTGTTCCCGTGATCCCTCTAACTCCTTCTCTGCCCGCTCTGCCCTGGCCAGTGAAACAGTGTATTCCTCCTGAACTTTCCTCAGGAAGGAGGTTAAGTTCCATTTCTCGGCTGCCAGCTCGCTGTTATCTCTCTCCAGCTCCTTACACTGAGCCTCCCATTTCTCCGCCCTCTTTCCTTCTTTCCCAGCTCTTTCCTCCTCTGCTTCACATTTCTGCCTAGCTTCCCTAAGCAGATCCCACAAGTCCCCACATGCACGCCACAGTGCCCAGGCTGCGCAAGCATCCCTCTTACTACCTTTGGGTTTAAACCTCTGGCAGTAACCATCATATGCCCTATTAACTGATGTCACCGGGTCCTCGGTTTTAAAGCACCCTGGCTTCCATGGGCATTCCCCCTTTTCCGTTGTCCATTTCTCTAATCTGGGTGCCCCGGGCTCCTGGTGCAACATGCCCTCTACCTCCCAAGTATTCATTGCCTTCCCAGAGCTTGTGCTAGTGCATCCCTCCCGTATCACCTCTACATTCCAGTAATACGCCCCTTGGGTGGCGGACACAGTCCCACCCCAACACAGTTTTATCAGTCGGGGGACCCACACTAGGATCCCCAGACACAAGGTGGTCCAGGCCATTCCCAAACCCATAAGTTCAAATGTCTCCCTACCTGACATTACGGGCAAGAGACCCCAATATTCCCAGGGCTGCGCCGGTGGCTGCACCTGCGCCTCCTGAGACCACAACTGTCCCAACATTTTTCCAATTTGCTCCACACGTGCCACTGCACGTTCAAGACTTTCACAGTTAAACTGGACCTAAGTCTGCTTTTCCAATTTGCTCCACATGTGCTACTGTACGCTCGAGACTTTCACAGTTAAACTGGACCTAAGTCCACATTTCCAATTTGCTCCACACATGCTACTGCACGTTCGAGACTCTTTAAACTGGACCTCAGTCCGCTTTTTCTACACACAGATCCCAGGGCTGCCTTTGCAACCCCAAGATTCACAACCCACTGCCCCAGTACAATTCCTCCCCAAAAACCCCAGACCCCAAATCCTTAAATCTACAGGTCCAGAGAGGAGAAAGGCGCAAGAACACAGAAAAGAGATAGAAATATGGGGGTTTCGTCTGACTGTAGCTACGTATGCCTCCATGGACAATCCTGCGTGGATTACCACGTGCTTGCCCGCATTCTCCACCAATCTGTTAACAGGAGACCCCCTTCCACTCGTGACCTCTCGGGGTGATGTACCCCAATAATCACCGTTCCTTAAACTTCGGGGGGAATTGGCTTAAAGACTTAAACTGGAGTCTCCACGTGTTCAAAGGATCAAGCTGAGGACAGTACGCGCTACAGGCAGTTTATGTACTCTCCCCAAATAGAAAGTGAGAGAGAGACAGGTGTCCAATAACAAGAAGTTTATTGATATATATATATATAACAGAGAAGCACAGTCCCGTTCTGACTGGCGGGATTTAACAAGGGAAAAACACAAGCGGTTTGCGGGGATTGTAGGAGACGAGAGTGGGTTTTTTTCCGGTGTTGGCTCAGCGAGGGGGAGCAAGAGAACGCAACAGGGAAGGAGAAAGAGACAGGGAGAAAGAGGGCTTCCCCAGTTGGCTGGGAAAGTCTGGACCTGCGGTTACCTTTCCTTGCCTGTGGAGATGGGACACGCGGCCCACGGATCCAGCGGAGTTCGGGGGATGGAGGAGGAAAGCAAAAAGGCAGACCAGAGTCTGGGAGAAATCTTAACGCAGATACGCACAGAGTGACCTGCACATATCTGGGTCCCAAGACTTCTCTAAAGTTTAGGAAAAAACCAGGGGCAGTTAAAGGGTGCAGACAAAGGAGTTCTGGGAGGCTATGAAGGGTCGTTTGGGGTGTACAATGGGCTAACGAGGGGAGGTTACTTCCATGACAAAAAGGACTATACAAGATGGACAAGATATCATTGACACAGGGGGAAACTATAAACAAAAGATTCAGGGAGGGGAGGTAAGGCTAACGACGGTCCTTTAGGGTACAATGGGTGTGTGTCTGGTTTCTCTTGGGGAATGCAAAGATAGGATGCTGCTGCACTGAGTCCTAACTACCAGTCCTTTGTTATAACAGGGTGAGTCTCTATCCTTAATGACTCCATTCTTTATTCAGAGGGCTCTCCCTTCTAGTCTATTTCTTAACCTTAGGCTGGTATTTTTCCATGAGTGGTCCCTTTTTGCTAGGAGCTAGGGTGGCTGGGCCCGATCCTTATTTTCCATGTCCCCCTCCCCTTTCCTCTTGCATCCAGTGTGGGGTTTGTACCTCAAGCCTTCTTGCCCTTGGTTACCCCTGTGGGTTTTGCTAACCCCTGGGTCCAAGACAGTTGGCTATCACAAGGGGGGGATATCTCCATTCTGGGGGGGACCAGGGGTCCAAGCTAACATGGCGGTTTTTATCCCAGACTGTAACTTGAGCTCATTGCGAAGTCACAGGCCGGGTTAAGCACTGCTGCAGCGTGTGGAACCTATTTCTGGACCAAAGCGGAGTGGGCCGTCATGTGTGATAGTCTGCTCTACCTGACCCCAGTCCGGATCTGGGGCTGTTCCAGGCGGGTAGGTGTGGTGGCCACGTAGGCCGTTGCAGCCACCCGTCAGGGAAGAGGGCAGATCACACTCAGCAGCATGGGGGTGAGGCCATATGGACCACGTCCGCACACCGCCCTGCCCCCTCCTCGGCCCTGACCCTGACAAGTCTGTTCTTTGACTGAACTAGATACTGTCTGGGGTGAGGGTTCAAATACCCTCTGTTGGATATCTTCAGATTTTTACATCTCAATCTTTACAATGGTAGATATCCAGTATTTACAATGCCACTGGTATCCAAAGATTATGACTGGCAGGAAGGTGGAATAACGACACAAAACATTATCATTGAAACTGGCCAACAGTCCATCTAGTCCAAGTATGGGGAACCTCTAGCCCATGGGCCAAATCCAGCTTATGGCTTCTTTTTATTTGCCCCCTTTCCATTTCCTGTATCTGACCCGTGGTTCTAGCCTCTACCATCATGTGCTGAAAGAGTGAGCTAAGGGTAAAGGACTGGAGATGAAGACATACACTCAAGGGCAGAGGATGGATCCATGGCATAGATTCATGGCATTGAGCCTCCCCTTCCATCCTCATTCCTGAACACACCTGTTAAGCCTACTTCTACTTCTGTTTGGTCCCCAGAGCTTGTACTAATTTTCAAAGTATTACTTGGGAGGGAAGAAGTTCCCCACTCCTGATATAGTCCAATATCCTTTCAGCAGCAGTATCAGTACACACAATTTCTCATTTATGGAATAAGTCGCTCATGCGTAAGGCATCATCCCAAATCCCATTAGTCATATTTGACTTAGGCCCAGAAGCCTCGGGTTTTAATACCCCTCTTTGTTTCTCAGAGTTTTTTTTAATCCTTATTTTTGTAATGGTGTGGTTTTTTTGTTTTTTTTATCATTATGAATCCAAGATCAAAATCAGCTTTCCCATTTCAACCATGTCATACACGTTAGAGAAAGAGAAAGAGGAGTATTTTTACTGGGAATTAACACTGAATTGCTTCATAGAATAATTTGCACATACTGTGCAGCAATTGATTTATAGTCAAGAGTCAGTTCTACATAATGCCCCTTGCCCTCATTTAACTTTGTTTCCTTTTTATTGTATATGCTTTGTGCAAAGAAAGGATCACATTTAGTGTTTGGCCTCTCTGAAGTTATTCACTGATTCAGAGTGCTGCAGAGTTTCTCATGTGGCTTGATGGGAGCACTGGGCAGAGAAAAAACTCGGATCTCACTTTGTTCATGGATTCATTTCCTCAGTCCCATTTGCTCCTGAGGGTAGATGAGTGGGATGACTGTGTTGTTCTAAATTTGCAGTCAGATTGCTGAGCTTGGGCAGCCAAAACTAGCACTCTTCCCAAACCCCAAAGCATACAGAATCGTTACCAGCTTACACCATTCCAGCATCAAGAATGAATGTCTTTTACGACTTTCCTTAGAAAATGTTTGTGTCTTGATTTTAGACACACAACCATATATGGTTGTGAGCCGCCCTGAGTTGCTGTGGCAGGAGGGGGCGGCAAATAAATTTGGTGAAATAAATAAATAAATAAATGATCCTGCTCACTACAAAAACAAACAAAAAAGTGTGTGTACTCTGGTTTAAAAATGACACAAAAAGATACGTATTAAAGCTGGCATTCTAAAGCACTAAATGCTTCTTTAACTTAGCTTGATCTGCTTCACTGCACACTGTGTTCAGAATCCAGGATATTCACACTGCAGACCCTGAGCAAGCCCTTTCCTTTCTTTAGAGCTATTTGGGCACAAGAATAATCCTTTCCTAGAACCTTTTGAAAAAGCAACTGAACTATGCAGACTAATCAACTGTAAATCTCTGTCATCTAGAAAGCATTTGATTAAGTCGCATCCAACAGTAGTCTGATCCTCAGTGAAGCAGAGTTTATCAGACATTTTAAAGACAGTGATTTCTGAGACGCAAGACAAATTAGCAATAGGCCTGCTTCAAAAAGAGTATTAGATTTTTCACCTTAAAATGTTTGAGACCTTCTTCCCATGTCACCAACTACCTAATTATCTCTAGCCTCCATCATTTATTTTTCTTTCCATCGTTGGAAAAAAGTACTATACTCAGACTTTACTTTTTCAGCATTATTTTTGACAAACTTAGTTACACTGATGTAGATCTGTAATACCATAGACTTTAGTACGTTGTGACTGAGATCATTGAGTATTGAGATCAAAATCTTGCATTTGTCCCTTTCTACTTTGTTTATTTTTTTAAACAAAATAATAATAATTACTTGTTCTGAAACAAGGTGTAATATGTATTCTAGTTTAAATGTTTGGTTCTGCATTCTTCTAGCAGGAGGGAAATTTGCTTAGTTTGACAGAGCATTAATGTACGTAAAACATCTGCCTAGGGCAACTGCATTAATTCTGGGGAAGTTTTGTTCCTCCAAGTGCCCCCACAATGCTCTCACCAAGAAATAACTTGTTCAAGTGCATCAGACACTTTTTATCTCCTCCATTTTTACCCCAGAAAACGTGAGTGCTTCCAAATGGAGCCATCAAGCTCCTGTGGTGGGGTGGGAGAGCATACACAGGGTAAACTACTTCTGGGGAATTTTTATGCACAACCCCAGACAAAAACGTAGTTGGGGGGGCTTAGTTGTAGCCTTTGTTCGGGCTTAGCCCTGGCACCTCCTTTGAAATTCTGTTACTGTTGTTATTCTCCAAGCCCCACCCATGGCTGGATAAAGTTTGTTGAGGCCAGGACTGAGGCTTCTCTCCAGCCTCCCTCTCCATGCCAAGCAGTGGATGGGAGACGAACAGCGTTCTTCTCAGCCTCTTCCCCTGACAGGGTTGCTGCTGTGGATGGGCCAGGAGGTGGTGGCAGCAGTTGCTGCTGCCACTCATCAGTTGTCTGGAAGTGGATGTTTTGGCTAGAGGAATGATGGTGCCTGGCAGGGCAGCTCTACTGGCTTTTCTAAATCCCCCCACCCCCCAGCCTCTGGTGGATCGTGGGTTCAGTGTGGGGCTTCTGGGACAAGGGACGTGATGGCGCAGTGTGCTGCTATGCCTTGATCTTGCCCAGGGTGAGGGCCCTCACCCTGGGCAAGATCTGGCCTGACCGCTGAACAGACGGATCAGCGGCCCGGGATGGAGAGAGGGTGAGGTGGTGTGCAGACGTGGGTCCACAGGTCGTGCCCACCATGCTGCTGAGCATGGCCCACCCTCCTCCCTGCTGTTGCACTTGCCCGAAACAACCCTGGACCCACACCTGGGTCAGGCAGAGCGGGCCATCAGATGTGACGGCCCGCTGTGCCCTGGTTCAAGAATGCCTTGCTTGAGCCGCAGCAGTGCTTAGTTCAGGCTGTGCATCGGCAATAGGCCAGAAGCACAGCCCGGGGTAAAAACTGCCACAGCCTGTGAAAACCCCAGGTCCGGCCCGGGGAAACATCTGGCGGGCCGTTTCAAATTGACGTGACCACAGGTGGCTGTGAGGGTCAAGGTGTGGCCACCCGTGGTACCGTCAAGTCTGAAAATACCCTACATCTCCTTCCCACTGCCCACACAAATTCAGTACTGAAGGTTTAGTTCACAGTTTCAAGCCATTGCGTAAGGAGGGATCTCCAGATTCTTTTCTACCTGTATCTTGGCTCATACTTCAATGGGAATTTTGTCTGAATAAACACTAACCCAGTGGCTTCCAAACTATGGGCTGCAACCTCAGGTGGAGTTGTTGATCCTGCTTGATTTGCTTTGATTGTTTTTGTAATTGTCTGGGGCTTTGGAATGTTTGTCTCAAATGGAGTCACGTGAGACAAACGTTTGGAAACCACTGCACTGAGGACCTGATCCAGTGCTCATTGAAGTCAGTGGCCACAATTCCAAACCCTCTCTGTGTGGAATCTGCGTGGCACAACGTAGTCTCAGTGGATGCGTGCGCGGGTTGCGTGCACATGCATGTGTGTGGGTTGCGCACAGTGCATGCAGGGCATGGGATCAGCCCCAGTGAGTCTTTCCTTACCTTAAGTTGTCTTTAGATCAGGCCATGAGGAAAAAATAGCCTTCTGTACAACTTTAGGAATGCTAACAACAGAGAAGGTCAGATTCAAAGGTAACCATAGATAGATTTTGTATTATGGTGCCTAGAAGATGCATGATTTCTACAGTGGAGCCCTATTTGGACCAGAAATTTGGGCATGACCCCCATGTATTTGACTCAGGCTGTGTCCTGGCACTCTATAGAGGAAGGAGCCTTTCACAGACGAGGAGCCCAAAGGGGGTGTACTCAATCTGGCCTCTTCCAGACAGGACCAGTTGTGTCCCATCGGACATAGGTAGGGTCACAGGCCTGTAGTCTACAGGAATCTACTTCCATATACAGTGATATACAACAGCTACGTGTTTTTAAGAAGGCACACAATGCCATCTCCTCTACACAGCTGGCTGATGTGACTAATCGGAAGCAGAAGAGCTTGACAATTGCCCTGCCTCCTCTCTGTCCTATTCAGGGGGAGAAAACATATCAGACGGTGGCAAGTCGGATCTATTGCCCAACCCGTGGAACGGCAACGCAGCCGCCACCCGTTGGGCTGGCGCAGAGAGCAGAACACATGTGCAACCCCTTGGCAGCTGCCACACTTCTCCCACACCACAAGTTGGGCTTAGAAACCAAACACACGGGCAGGACGTGGGCCCAGGAGCAGTGGCCACCAGCTGCCAGAAACAGGATCAGGCCTGTGAAAAGTGACATGTAGCAGCAGATTGTTCTGACACTCTGGACCTGAGCCAGTCCCCCTTGCCTAGGGGTGGTGGGTTCCAACTTGGCATATGGGTGAAAGCAGTGCCCTTGCCACATGTTGCATGCCTGGGCTCACTACTACTCCTTCCTCGGAGAGGGTCCCACTGGTGAGAGACGAGGAGGGAGGGACCACATGGGACAGGCTCAGTCCCTTCTCCCTTCCCTGACAGTGGCAGCATCTCTTGGCCACGCCATCAGCTGACAGGCGACTGGGGGGATCTGCTCACTCTCAGCCCGCACCACCAGTTGTCAGGCAGCTGGTAGTCACTGCTCTTGGGCCCGATCATTGCCAACATTGTGGCCTTGTCCATGGTACTGGTGGGCCTCGCTACGTGCCGGGAGTGCCAAGGACATAACAGATGGAAGGGGACACATTAGCTCGGCTGGGCTAGCCTTAGCCTGTGCTGCATCAACCACCTTCTGTGGAAGACGCATTGGGTAGCATCTGGCCACCCGCCCTGTGTTGAAAGTGGTCAGACATCTGGTGGCCACATAAGAGGGACAGGTGAATCGTGGACCAATCGAATGCTACTGTCTCATTTATTTTCACCCAGGGGCTGGCTCCACTAGCTCTACACAGTGCTTTCATTCCCCTGATAGCAGGACTGTAATTATGCTCAGCTTTTGCATGAGTGGAAAGTGTCCTTTTCTCCTTCACACAGACACAGGTGTGCAATGCAGCCTTACCCTAGGGAACAGTTTCAAGATTCGGCCCATAACGATTATGCAAACTTAAAAGCATGCATCTCTTACAGCCAAAATGTAAGAGGTGGAGACAAAGTAGTTTAGATGATACCTTTTTATTGGAAGGACTCCATGTGACCTGAAAGCCTGCATGCACTCCCAAACAGAAGGAGGTCCTATAAAAGATCACGTGAGGTACTTTGTCTCTATCTTTTTCATTTTCTAAAGTCATTTGAAGAGTTAATAGGATTTTAGCATATGTAGACCATCATTATAAAAATCTCTATATATAACCAACCTCAGGACGTTTCTGAGAAGTACATTGTCAAGGGACCATTTTATGCCTTCGATTTTAAGCAGAACTCTCCACTGGCTTCATTGGGGAGTTCTGCTTAAAATCAGTGACACCATATAGACGGAGGCTGTAGGCCTAAAAAGTTGACCTACTTTGACAGGTCTTTCATAATAGCATTCTTACCTCATGAATTCCAAACATTTAGTTTTCTTGTTTAACCTAATCAGAAGTCTTTAGCTATGATGACTACTTGAACAGCTTCAGCTTATAGAAGCAGGGGAAAAAGAACAGGAATAGAACAATATACAAGCAGCTAAATTTATGTAGTAAAGATTTGAAGATACACTTAAGCAGCTACAAGAGATCATATTTGGATTACTTTCCCACTGATCTAAGCCTCGTTTATTTATTAATTTATTAGCAGAAGGGGTGGGGCTTATACCCCACCCCTTCTGCTAAAGCAGCTCAGGGCGGCTAACAAGGCATAAAATACAATAATAAAACATTTCATTTATATGGAGGCATCAACAAAAAATACACCCAAACCCTTCCCACCCTAAACCCAGTGCCACCACCCTTCACCTGTCTCCCTTACCAAACGCCCGGTGGATCAGCTAGGTCTTGCATTGTCATCAAAAGGAAGAGAGGTTTGGGGCCACCTTGGCCTCTGCCGGGTGGGTGTTCCACAGCCTTGGTGCGTCCACCAAGAACGCCTCCTCCATAGTCTTCCCCCCCAGAACACCCGGGGAACTTTGAGAAAAGCACTCCTTGTTAACACCGGGACCAGATTAAATCGGGGGCTAGTGGGACTACAGGCCACAAACCTCGATTGTATGAAGCTACCAACAACAGTACAAATGCCCATTCCAGCTTCTACAGCACCAAATGCCCATTCCAATAGGTATTCCCTGTTGTGGTTGAAGCTGAGGCTGCTGGGGCACAAGTTGGAGGTGGTAAGATTAGAGAAAATACTGCACTACCATACATCAGCTGTTGGACGCTTAGGGTATTTTGCCACCCAATAGCTAATGCATACCTCCTAACATTTCAAGTGTCCAAGTGGGGCAAGCCCCCCCACCCCACTGGCCAGTCAGCCTCGCTCCTCAGTGAATAATTTCTGCTTCACCACACACTTGCATGCACATACCTGCCAACAATCTGAATGCATAAAAAGGGACAGAAGTTCGTCGTGCTTATCATCTCACTTTTCTATCATTCCATCATCTTCCCATTGTCCTCTCTAGTGCTTTCTCTGGGAAGTATTGAGGAAAGGAGTTCCTGAGACTTGAATACTGGTCTTTTTGTCTCTCCTGAATGAGAGGCTTTGACCCTCTGAAAGAGAGACAGTGGGATTCAGCACCCAAAGAGGACTGTCCTTACTAAATACTAGGGACTGCTGGGAATTATACTAATGAATGATTGTGTTGACATACTCCTCACTCCTTACCACCCCAAGCAGCTCCAGCTCCGACCCCCGTACCAGGTCCCAACAACTTTAATCTGGCCCAATTTAATCCCAGTGGAAGAAGAGAATTCTTATTTAAGAGTGGAGAATTTTAAAAAGGAATTAGTTCTTCATTGTCTCTTCATATTTTAGATTGGAAAGCTTCTTGGAGAAGTGACTGCACTTGTATTAATGCTTATAAGCACATTGATAACCCTCTTACACTGAATAAAATGGATACAAAATTCAGTACCTTGTTCTTCTACTCACAAATGACTAAAACTAGGCCCTAGCAGTAAGTGGATTTTATTTATTCTTCTTATTATTTACACCAGCAATGTACCTGGCATCGTACAATCATAAATTAGAGACTGGTCCTTACCTCATGGAGCTTACAATTTAGTAAACTGCCATTATATGTTTGTTCACCAGCCCCAAGAGACAGCTGGAGAAAGCAATGTAGTTAATGTGCAAAGCATATCTCTGTATTAACATTTTAAAAACAGAAACATGTATTCAGCCACTGCTCATCTGAGAACTAACGCTGTTTGCTCCTGGGTGGCAAAAATGCGGATGGGAGGTTTGGTCATACCCAGCAGGAAGGGCTCGGCCTAGTTACGGTTGTTAATTTTTGTTTGGTTCTGGACCGTACTGCTGACTGATATCTGTAGGTCTCATTATTCACTCACTGGGTGGCAGGTATGGATGTAAAAATTGTGAATGGATTTTTTTTGGTAAGAATTCTGGCAGGGTCAGAAGTTGCAGCTGGAAAAGATGCACTCAGACAAAGACAGCTGACAAATAGCTCTCTTAACTCAATGAAAACAATATCCATCCCATCATTACTACCTTGGAAAATCATAGACTCACCAAGTATTTCTTCAAGAACAGCTGGTGCCTAAGAAAAAGAACTTCCAACATTATTCTATTTAGAAACCATTCTGTCCATATATTATTTAGGCTGTTTTCTACTCTCATTATTTATTACTAAAGACATCTGCATGACAATAGTATTGTGTTGCTTAAGAACTCAGCTGTTCCTGCTGCACATTCCCTCATCTGAACTCATCACCTTCTTTGTGTCATCACAATAATTGCACAGAATAATAGTGATGTCACAAATAGGAAACCAAGGTTAATTAGCACATATGTATAAGTAGATTAACTTTATGGAGAAAAAAGATACAGAAAACACGGAACAGTAGAATTAATAATTTCTATTTAGAAGATTGTTCAGAATTTCCCATGAAATATTTGGAGTCCAGACCATTAATCATTCAATACTAATGAGTCTGCAGTACAAAGTTTCATGCTAAAGTAACAACTGATGAAAAGAAAAAGTAGAGATGATAAATATTTTTTTTAAACTTCTAACTACTTCTGTTGATATTTTTTCTATAAAGATAAACCAGCAAAGCTTATGACAGCAGTTATATAGTCTGAAAATATTAGTTGCCCTTTTACAACTACTTGGAATAATGCTGCATGAGCTCATGTCATTTCCTTACTCTCAGTGACTTGTGTGAACTTCAAATGATTTTCACATTTGGTATATTTTATGAGTTAGGAATATTTAAAGGAAGAAAATAAAATCCTGTAAGTGGCTAAAAGAATTAGGCTGTTATCATCCGAGAAATACTAATAATAACTGTATCTTGTCATTATTTCTGTGTAAAACTTGCAGGTTATTATATAACATGCCTGAAAGTAGTTAATAGAAATATCTGTCTATCTAAGGGTATATATCTAGGGTATATATCTAAATGCAGTATGTTGAATAAGTCTCTTTACAGTGCAGCATTTTTCTTTTCGATAATTATTGATAGCGGAATACGTTTACTGAAACTACTGATTTATGTATGAATGCTTGGACTAATGCTATTGTGAAGAGATTTCCTACTCTCTGGGAAATTTCGAAATTTCAACATATTCCCTTCTGATCTGGGATGAAGAGTCAGGGTTTCAAACCTGGCATGAAACAGACATTTTTGGATGAGAAAAACAATTTTTTTTGATCACTTAATTTTTTACTTCCAAGAAGAAATTTTGTTGTAGGGAAAAAGATTTTCCTGACAAAACTTTTTCCTAAAGGAAAGTAATTTTTTCCTGTTTGGAAAAAAGTTTTACTGGGAATTTCTCAAGCAGCTCAAATTTTGGCACCGTAAAGGACTTCATTCAAGCAGATCCAATGATTTAGGTACACAGTCTCTCTCTAAACCCCTTAGTGCTGCTTTAATAACAAGAAGGGAAGCCGTTCTCTGCACTGACTGCCTATCATCTTCCGGGCCTGATTCATGGTTTGGTTCTCACCTTTAAAACCCTACATGGCCTCGGCCCAACCTATCTGCAGGACCACCTCACCCCCGGGTCCTGGATTGGCCCCTGCATTCTGCTGGGGGCACCTTCTTGGAGGTCCCCTGAGTAAATCAGGGGAACACTATGGAGAGGGCGTTCTCGATGGCTGCACTTAGACTGTGGAACTTCCTCCTGGAGGAGGCTCACCTGACCCCAGACCTACTGACTTTTTGTCGGGTTTGTAAAACCTGGCTGTTCTGCCATGCATTTGGTAGAATGGACAGGTGAGGGAGGGATGGGATGGGGTGGAGCGAGGGGGGGGGAAGATGGGACAATGGGGGGATTTGATATTATGTCGTATTTTAATTGAATTATTATTGTTATTTTGTTTTTGTTGTAAGCCGCCCTGAGCCGCCCGTGGTCAGAGAAGGCGGGGTATAAGAGTTTAAAATAAATAAATAAATAAAATACTGCTTTTAGGCATCTTTTGAGGACTGTACTTGCATAGCAAAAGCATCATAGAGTGGATATAGTCAGCCCTAAAACAGCTGATACTTGTCTCATTCCACAGAGAAGGGTGGAAGAGGCTGAAGGATGTAAGAGAAGGGAGAGAGAAGGGTGGAAGAAGAGTGTAATTGGGAGGTATGTCACAGTAGTTGCAGGAAAGATTTGGAGGCTGACATTCTTACAGATGGGGCAAAGAAATTAATTTTATTATTAATTTTGTATAGTACAATCAATGTACCTGGCACTGAATGATCATTACATAGAGACAGGTCCCTGCCCCAAAGGGTGTTCAGTCTAGGCTAGACAAGGGAGGGGGAGACAAAGGAGAGGGGAACATAGGAAGAGAGAGGGTTACATTTGCAAAGTTGAGAAGTCATAGGTACATGTGCTTGGCTTAGTTACAGGGAGAAA
Organism: Sphenodon punctatus; assembly: GCA_003113815.1. Classification (NCBI taxonomy): domain Eukaryota; kingdom Metazoa; phylum Chordata; class Lepidosauria; order Sphenodontia; family Sphenodontidae; genus Sphenodon; species Sphenodon punctatus. The sequence goes on along the minus strand of QEPC01000801.1, from coordinate 967,813 downwards.
GGAACCCTGAGTGGTAAGAGGAGAGGGAGCATCAGTAAGCGTTTCTATGGGGGTGAGGAGCCAGGGAAAACCTAACAGAAGAGGTAGGGTTTTAGGAGGCAATTGGAGTGAGGGAGGGAACGGCGCTGGTTGCTCTGGCCAGCCTTCAGACAGGGTAAATGCTGGGTTTTCTCTGAAGTTGAACATGTTTCGAAGCCACACCCATACTCTCCACACTATTCTTTCTTGTGTGGATTAGATGCTTCCTAGAGGCTGAACACACACACCAAAGGTTTTCCCCCAAACTCAAGCACGTATTTGGAGGGGGGGGGAGGGGGGTTTTCTTGTGTGGATTCTCTGATGATTGGTACACTCCAAGCTGAGACAATTTTTTTCCCAAACACCCAGACATGAATAGGGCTTCCCATTCATGTAGATTCTTTGATGTTTACTAAGGATTGAACTCACACCAAAGCTCTTCCCACACTCAGCTCAGATACAGGGGCTCTATCCCAAGTGGATCCTCTGATGGAACACAAGAGTGGCGCCCCGACTGCAGTTAATCCCATCTAAGGATGTGCCCCATTGATTTCATGAGCGTGAGAGATGGGAACTGGTCCGTAATAAATCTTATTAAAAGATAGACTACATTCACGGTTCCTAATCTCTTGTCCATGGACTATTGGTGGTATGCTAGGTCATGGTCTGTGGCTGTACAGGTGAAACAAATTTGGTCCCAGCTGGCACCATTGCTATCTCCTGGGGTGATTTCAGACGTTACGAGATCACAGTGAACCACGGTGAATACCCACCTGTGGTCACTGTGCCTCGAACGTCTGTTTGGCGGCTGCCAGATGTTCGCCACGCTCAATCGGCACATGGGGTCAATTTCAACCATGCTTCCCGGGCTCCCCGGGGGACTTTCCCGGGAAGCGTGGTGAAAGTGATCCCCGGCAGGGACAAAAAAAAAATCACGTCTGCTCGGGCGCCACGGATCACCGGCGAGATCCCGGACCGTGGCGAATTCGGCCAGACGCTGCGGCCGCATTGGCCCCGCCGCCCGCCCGTCTCCCCAGAGGGCAGGCGGCGAGGAGCGTGGAGGGGGCTGGGCCGTGCGGCCGCACATTATGCCACGCGGCCCCGCCCCCTCCCAGATTCCCCGCCGGGATTCCCTAGCACGTCTGATACGGCATGATGGGGTCATCTCGGCGGGAGATGAAGTGGTTGTTTTCGGTACGGGGCCAACCGGCCCCATAACGTCTGAAAACACCCCTGGAGAGGGAATGAGGGGTGACGGCACTGGAAGGAGCTGACACTACATGTAGACCTGGCCATCCCACAATAAGCATAAACTGGGCCATGAAGTTTTTGTTATGGTTATAGTGGACGATGAGAAAACTTGAGAGTTGTCAATGCCCTTTTGTTCAAAAAGTCTAGAAACCACTTGAATGCACTATTAATCTATTTCTGTATTGCTTTTCTAAATGGTAAAATGATTTCATAGCCTGTTCACAAAATTCTTACTTGTCTGAATTAGTCCTGCTCACATGAATACGGACTGCTTGTGTGAGATAGTTGCTGGAACCGAGCAGTATTGGGAAGTCTAATTGTCTTGCCATATTGAGCAATATTTTGTTCTGGCACGTTAAGGGAATAGACACTGCTTATCACACAAGAGAAAGATGTTCACAACAGAACTTGGGCTGAAACTAGTTTCCGATACTGAATTTGATGAATTTGGAAGATTGGTTCCATTTTGGTGAAGTGAATATGAAACGTAGTCACTTAGGTTTTTTTGCAACAATGCATATTTATTTTGGTTATTTCGCTTTGGTTACTTCAATAACTTCATTTATTTGGTAACTGTTTTGGTACTTTGGACACTTTGTTTATTCAGTAACTTCAGTATTTCAGTTACTTGGTAGTACTATAGTGCTATTGCACGCTATGCAAATTTTGTGAACAGACCATGAAATCATATGTGATGGTACTATTGCACCAATATAATAGCATTGCTACCATATTTCTTTTGGAGACCACTCAGTAGGGTGCAGTAGCACTGTTTCAAAACAATGGGTGTTGCTACATGTGACGCCAGGAGGGAGGAGGCCCAACATGACCCAGCTCGGGAACATGGCGCCAACATGGTCCTGACCAGGTCCAGCCATGGAACAAATGTTCCCACAGCTGGTCTGCCGGGAATGATAAGGAGACACACGAATGTGCAGCCACCCACCCTGCCTCTGCGCTGTGTCCAACGCCCCACCACCTTCACCATGACGACCGCCATGGCATGGCTGGCATAGCACCCCCCTGGGCCGGGAATATTGGGCTACCACACGTAATAGCCTGCTTAGGCTCAGTCGGGTGGACCATTGCCCAATCATGTTGGCGGCTAGCCTGGGCTGTGCTCCTGGATGTCTCTGGAATTGCAGCCTGGGCTTTCTGCCAACACACCCGTGAGCAATCCTGGGCCAGCATCTGGTGGCCTGCTAACAAATGTGCTGGTGGCCCACAGGCCTATGCATACCTCAGTCACATTTGTTAACAACCCAGTATGGGGGACAATTGCAATAACTAGTACTGCTGAAGTAAACGGGGGGGACGCCAGTGTGGTTGCAGAGGCAGGGGTGCCTAGGAGCACGCGTGGTCCCATACCCCTGGTGGGCATGCGGCCGACCCGCTCGCAGGGCTGCTTAGCCAGACCTGGCACTTGCTTACCGCCCCAGCACACCCCTTGCACAGCACCAACCGCTGCCCGGCCCCTACCGTACATAAGAGACATGCTGCGGCCGGTTGGGCGTGGGGTGGAGTAGCTATAGCACGGGACCATGCAGCACAGAGAGAATGGCGATCCCGGGCTGGGTGCACATGGAGGAGCTCCCGTGACACCAGGTGAGGGTGGGCAGTGGGCACAGGCCTGACAGCGGAGTGCACCGTGCTCATGGCACGTGCCAGCTGTGTGTGGCAGGGAGTGGGAAGCAGCAGAACCATGCTGACGGGGATGAGGACCCACTACCCAGGGCCATGGTGCTGCACCTCCTGGGCGCGGGCCTCCTGCTACTGCACAGGCTGCTCCGGCAGATTACCCTGCTCTACCTGCAGTCGGCGGGACGCCCTCCTGGGGGCACGGTGGAGGGCAGCAAATCTCAGGAGGGCAGACTTGTG
>QEPC01000801.1:929650-950755 GCA_003113815.1 Sphenodon punctatus | reverse complement strand
TTTTTTTACATTGCAGCCATTTTTAAATGGCTGCAATGCAAAAAAATCCGGTACCCCCAAATCCGGTACCTGGTCCGGATTACCGGGTCAAATCCGATAATGCCGGTACGCCCGATACCGGCATTATCGGATACCGGATTCTACCGGTTTCCCACCCCTACTTTTTCCAGTTACAGTCCTTTTAGAGTTGAGATGACCAGAACTGCACACAGTATTCATGGTGTGGGTGCAATTGCAATGTATGGAAAGGTTTCAACTTACGAATATTTATATATTATAAATTATCAATAATTTTGGATTAATTTGCTAGGTTCATGTAATAGAAGAATTTATTTAATTAATTAATTAATTTATAAAATAATTTAATACCCCACCCCTCCTGCTCCAAACAGCCCAGGGCGGCTTACAATATTAAAACACATAAAAACAGTAAAATCATAAGTACAATAAAAAGGGAGGCACAAAACCAAACTGTTCCTCTCCCCTCCCCCCATCCCACCCTACTCCCATCTCCCTCGCCAAAAGCCAGGCAGAACAGCCAGGTTTTACAGATATGATGGACGGAAGGGTGATCCGGAGCCACCTGGGCCTCCACCGGGAGGGTGTTCCACAGCCTAGGTGCGGCCACAAAGAACGCACTCTCCATACTGGCCCCCCGGGCCACATAGGGGACCCCGAGAAGGATGCCCCCAGCGAACTGTAGAGGCCTCTCCAGAGCGTAGAGAGCAAGGCGGTTCCGCAGGTAAGTCGGACCAAGGCCATATAGGACTTTATAGGTCAAAACCAATACCTTGAATTGGGCCTGAAAGACTATAGGCAGCCAGTGCAGAGCCCAGAGCACTGGTGTAATGTGCTCATGGTGACCCGTCCCCATAAGGAGACAGGCGGCAGCATTCTACACTAGCTGCAAACAAACGGGGGGTTCAATTAAAGCAAAGTTAAAGGAAAACCAAAGCCACCCGACCCCCCTATGCCAGACCATCCCCGTTCCGAATAGGACCACCGGCCCTGAGCCTCTGGCAAATGAGTGGTCACTGAGTGGGCGACCAGTCAAAGACCACAATAAGGTTTGCAAGTAAATACAAATAATGAACCTTCAGCGGGGACCCGTAGAAAACTAATGATGCGTTGGATCGCTAGACAAAACCTGGCCATGGCCCTAGATAGTTCGGAGTCATACGGACTGAGTAGTCTCTGGGTATCCATTACAAGGGAGCCGTGGCACAGGAAAATCCTCCCAAGGTATTTATGTCTAGGGCCGGCAAATGAGGGGCACTGGAAGAACATATGGTCTGGGGTGTCTACCCCAACCAGATGGCACAGAGGACACAGGCGATTAGCCCACGGGATCCTCTTATAACGTCCTTCCAGTATCGCCGAGGGAAACATGCTTATTCTCATTTTGAGAAAAGCTTTACGCTCTTAGGATCTTGCCATGCAAAGAGGTAATATAGTCCTGAGGCCAGTGGGTTGTAGAGTTTATACACAGGGGCCACCTTCTGTACAGACAAGTGCTCACCCTCCAATTGGAGGGTCTGATCGCGGACTCTTCTTTTAATTAAACTCCTGCCGGCCACTGGGCCTAAGTTAATAAGGCTCTCAGGTGAGAACCCTAATAGCCGGACTTCCTTCACTACTACCTGTTTCCAAGAGTCTCCTAAGTCACACCCAATGGTCATGACTAGGAGCGAATCCTCACAGAGTGGAAACAGGGCCACCTTAACCCAATAGAAAATCAGTGCCTGTAGGGCACATGCTCTAAGTGGGAGACAGAGCGCCTTGGCTCTCAAGAGCACCTGGGGTGTGTGTGTCCCTCGGGGGCACCTAAAACCAAACATAAGAACCTGTTTTGAAAATTTTCCAGATGAAAAAGGAAGGATAGCCCCCAGATGGGAAACGCGTATAAAAGCTGGCTAATGACCTTGGCCCTAAACAGACGAAGAGCCGGGAGAACCAATTTCCCCCCCTTGCCAAAGAAAAACTTAATAATTACCGATGACGTTTTCCTGGCAAGCACCTGGGCAGCTGCAAAGTGGGCTTTCCAACCCCTATATGCAGAAAAAATCACCCCCAGATATTTAAAGCTCTGCACCTGCTCGATGATATTGGAGCCGATTGTCCATTGGTGCGACTTCTGGGCGCCTCTGGACCCTACCACCAGAACTGTGGTTTCGGCGAAGTTAATTGTCAGCAATTCACCCTGGCAGTAATCCCCAAATGTTTGCATTGATCGTCGCAGGCCTACGAGGGTCTGCGAGATCAATACGGTATCGTTGGCATATAGGAGAAGAGGGATTCGACGATTGCCGATTTTCGGGACGTGTGTATCAATTGTTTTTAAAGCCTGCACAGAATCGTTCAGGAACAGGTTAAAAAGAGCCGGAGCCAGTAGGCATCCCTGCTTCACTCCTGCTCGGACCTGGACCGCTTGGGACAAAGCACCCTGAGCATTATATGGCACCCGCAGCGTATTTCCTGTATGGAATTTAATCAACAAAAACAGAAGTCTGGGTTCAATCGTCAAAGCCCTCAATTTTACCCAAAGGCATTCCCTACAGACCGAGTGGAAGGCCGTCTCTAGATCAGTAAAGCAAAAGTAAAGTTTTCTCTGGGGGGAAACATATTTGGAAATTAAGGTGGCTAGAACAAAAATATGGTCCGTTGTTGCCAGACCATCTCGGAAGCCCACCTGTTCAGGTTCGATGATTCGAGACTTGATCATCCACTCTTGTAATCTGTTCAAATGGAGTTTAGAATATAATTTGGCCACAATGCTAAGGAGACTAATCGGTCGATAGTTTCTGGGCTGCTGTGGATTCCCCTTTTTGTAGATCGGAATAATGGTGCTAGACAGCCATGAAGATGGAAAGTCTCCTGAATCGTTAATATAGGTAAAGAGGGGAGCCAGCAACCCGGTCCACCATACTGTATTACTTTTCAGGATTTCAGGGGATACAAAGTCAGGGCCTGGTTCTTTTTCGGGTTGGAGGCGCGCAATAAGTGCTACCACCTCCTCCTTGGATACAGGGGGCCATCTCTGTAACCTGTTTGTGGTAAAAAGAACAGGTTCAGATAATTTTACTTTGGTACTGGAGTAAAGAGCCTCATAAAAATTCTGCCAAACAGAAGGATGGAGACTGGCCCTACCGGAAAGCCTACCCCTTAACTGGGATGAGCGAATTATAGTCCAGAATTTCTGGGAGTCCCTAGCATTGGCTGCATTAATAAGAGAGGCCCATTGTACCTTTTGGAAATTGCTTAACTTTAAGGACAGGAGCATACGATAGTCTTTGCGTAAGGAGGCCAGTTTGACCCTGAGACGATAACATGGATTGAACCTAATATCTCTAGCTAAACGGCGAAGGATAGCTCTTGCCCTGAGGCATTCCAGATCAAATCAACGGGGGGCGGGTTTGGGGGGCTGAGAGATACTCAGAGGAACCACGTTCCTATGCGTAATCAGTAAAGACAATCTGGCTAACAGGTCCTCATACCGGATTACAGAGTCGGGGCCCTGGGCCCCTATCTCAGAAAAGAGGGCAATCACTGGAGAGGAGGCTATAAACACTGCCAAGGCACTGACCTGCTCATCAGACCACTTTACCCGAACCAAGGGGGGATCTATACCCACCGGTGGAGATAATATAGCGGGGACAGTTGAACCCCTCGCGACCAGAGGGATGGTAACACGCAAAATTATAGGAAGGTGGTTGGATACATACAGGGGCACCACTTCCAGTTTGGACACCATGGAAAACAAACTGGGGGGGGGGGGATCAAAATGGTGGGCAGGTCACCATCTGAAACATACGGCCAAAGCCATCACATCAGATGTAATTGGTGAAATACACTCCTCACCACAGCCCCCTCCTGGAGATCCAGGTGGATCTGCGGATTGAGAGCATGCCCAGACTATGGACTTGGGATACCAGCGGGGGGGCGGACCCCATCAATGATGGAAACCGCCACATCCACTTCCCTTCCCACCACCATCACTTCCATCTTGTTGGGATTCAGCTTCACTCGGCTCGCCCTCATCCAATCCCCAGCAGCAGCCAACAGCCTCATCCAATCCCCAGCAGCTGCCAGACATTGGGTAAGCACCGAGACTGCCGGGTCTGGGTCAGATGAAAACAAGAGGTAGAGTTGGGTGTTATCAGCATATAGATGACACTGCACCCCATACCGTCTCACGACCTTGCCAAGTGACTGCATATACACATTGAACAAGAGCGGTGACAGAATAGAACCTTGCGGGACACCACATGTGAGGTCCCATGGAGATGAAGAACAATCCCCAAGCACCACACGCTGAGTTCTCCAAGCCAGGAAGGAGCGGAACCAGTCAAGGACAATCCCACCCACTCCAGCTTGATCCTGTAAGCGAGTCATCAACATCTCATGGTCAATGGTATCAAATGCAGCCAACAGTTCTAACAACATTAGCAGGGTCAAATGACCCTGATCTTATTCACGGTCAAGGTCGTTGACCAAGGCCACAAACACAGTCTTTGTACCATAGCCCGGACGAAAACGAGACTGAAAGGGATCCAGATAACCAGTATGGTCTAGATGCCCCTGCAGCTGCTGGGTCACCACCTGCTCAATAACCTTCCCTAAAAAGGGAAGGTTAAAAACCGGCTGATAACTGGTGAGGGAAGTGTATATTAACAAGTGTATATTAAAGTACATATACATGCCATGGCTTGTACTTATAAATACCAATTAATGAAACTTTGCAGTGACTAAGGTAAGATATGCAGAAAATTTTAAATGGGAAAGACTGACATTTTTTAAGGCACCTAATGGTACTTTTCTCCTACTGAGTTCCAATGAAATTTTGGACACCTAGCTCCTTGGGCTCCTTTTGATGTTCTAACCGAAAATCAATATAAAATTAAGGATTTGTTTTAAAATGTTATTCCATTGTTTTATTTGGGAATTTAAAACCTCTTTTATTGAGTTTAATACATGGGAATGATGAACAAAAAAGCACTTCATTTTTTGATACCTTTTGAGATTATAATCTTACCATTAATACTAGTTTTCATTTTAGTTTCTAATGTTTAAAATGAAAGATAAGCAGCATTGTTAATAGTGCAGATCTCATATGTATATTAGAGAGTGTGTGAAAAAATAAAAAAGGTAGTAGGCTAACATTCTGAAGATAGAAATACCATTTCCTGTTCCATAATGCTGCTATAATTAAGGTTGAAATTGTTTAATAATTTAAATGGAACCAAGTTAATCATCATGTATTTGATCAAGTAAATAATAGGGACATCTCTTTTGGGAGTTGTCTTATACTTCAACCAATTGACAGGAGATAAGCTTCCTTACCCATCCCTACTAACACTTTCAAAGAGCAGTGGAGCTTGTTATAAATGAATGACTCATACATAGGGTGGAACAAATGCACTATTGGTAGCCTACAGAGATAATAACACTGACCTCCGGTCATATAAAAAGAGAACTCTGTTGCATAGGTCGACTTCCCACTGCTTTAAACCAAACCTAAATAGACTATTCATGAGGAACTGGACTGATAGATTAGGGATTTATATGTCCAAATATCAGCTTTAGCAGCAGGGTTTGTTCACTTTAGGGCACATGAGGGAGTTTAAATTTTCTGACCTCTAAGAAGAGTAATTAAGAGTAATTAAGGAGAGTAATTTTTTAGATATAAAATTTAGTTTGCAAAATCCCGTCAGGTTGACTGAAACTTGTTGGACAGTATTATAGATCTATTTCTGCAACTACTGCTATTGTAAAAATCCATTGCTTTACATAGGAGCTGTTCAGGATTGCAAGATCAGTCCATGAAGTCTTGTATTTGAAAACCTAAGTTAAAAAAAAAAAGAATGGAAGAATCTATAGAAATACTTAAATGCATTCACATTTCTGTCTCACACTTCCACAGCAGAAGAGAAAGGTGAATGGATTTGTAGAGGAATGGAAAATTAATGCGTGCCAAAGCTCCTGTGTCATCAGCATTACAAGGATCATGATAAGTTGGAGTAAGTTTAACTCCAGAGGCAGACTACAAGTATAAATATCAGCTCAAATTTCATTTTCATAGCACAAAATAGAACAATCTCTTTTTTCAGATGTATTAATATAATGTCAGTTCACAGGATCCATTTAGCAGTATGACTGGTCCGCACAGCAAATGACAGAAAGAAAGAGAAATCTGTTTTGTGCCTCTGGTGCAAAACGAAATGCACACTTTGCCCTGACTTTTAAACCACAGAGGGATGCTTATGAAGGAATAGTTTAAAAGAAAATGGTAAATTATGAGAGAGATATTCATTCTAAAACTGAGATCTTCCCACATAAAGGAGAAAACTAGGAGAGGAAACCGCAGTTTCTAAAATAATTTGATAATAGTTAAAGGGAAATAAAATCATGTGATTTGACAAACTTGCCCCCCACAAAGAAAAGATGAAAAGCCAAGTAGCTTAATATGATCTCACTTCCGTATTAATGAGTCACAGAAACGTGGGCATTCATTAGTCCTGATTGGTCTGCACAGTGGGCCCACAATGTCCCTGGACTCTGCTGCAGAGGCAACCCATCAGTCCAGGTGCGAGGGCCGCCACCCGCCCGCAGCCTGCACCCCCACAAATCTGCTGGCTGCTGTTGGCCGCAGGTGGTCACCCCCGAGTTCACTGCTGTGGCAACTTGTATGAAGCCTGAGATCAGATGTATGACAATAGCACAGTTTACAATAGTGCATCTTTGTTCTCTGGACTCTGGAGCATGCTGGAAACTGTAGTCCAGCAGCTCCAGAGAGCAAAGATAATGGTGACAGTGGCTGCAATCCCAAACCCCATGTGGCTGCACACATGTGGGAGGCAGGGACAGACTGGTTGGGCCACATGCACCTCCCCTCCCCACACATCCACACCTACCTGGAAGGAAGGTGGGCATAGAGGGGATTCAGAGCAGCCCAAGGGAGGGGGGGTTAGCATGGGGTCAGCAGCATGTCCCCGAAGACAAAGACCATGCTCTGGGCATCCGGCAGGACTGCCCAGATGAAGCATGTTCTTTTGTGTCATGGGACGGGACTAAAAGAGGCACCAGGCCACCAAGGGATGGGTTGTTATGGAGGAACCCAGCTAATCGGGATCGTTTTAGGGCACCTTTTCACATACTTGCTTTTCACATTACCTTATCTTATATGTTTCTGAAAGGAGAAGATGGTGGTCTTTCTTGTGATAGCCCCTTTGAATTTTGCCCCTCTTTCCGAGTGATCTGATGCATGAGACATTTTTTGTTGAACTTTGAATGTTTAAATTGGTTGGGATATTTTGGTGGGCAGAGCCATTTACTTCAGTGAATAGAGGACCTGCACTTTTTGAGTGTTTTTAAACAAGCGCCTGCCCACCCATTACACACCCATCATGCATATTTCAGAGCAGGATAGGGCGCCAGTAGGGAGGTCCTTTTCTAAAAACACCCTTTGTCCCCCATCTCTCACATATTTACGGCATATACAGTATGGTTCTTACTGACTAATCTATCAGAAGTCAAGGCACTTTTGATAAGTAATGCAGTCATTGCTTCCTTTGGTTTCTTTTCCCCATTTGTCAGGTAATTTAAAGGGATTGCCTGTTTCCATTGAACCTGGTTAGAACTATGAGTTTATCAAGTCTTTATTTTAAGACTGACAGCATGAACTTACAAAAACTATGGTAGCAAAGCTAGTGTTTCCTAATTTTATTCAGCACTGGTCACTTGAGAACCAAACCAAACCAAACCAAACCAAAATATGCAAACTACTACGGATAACTTATTTTACAAAAGAAGTTATTTTGTTTCAGTCATTGATGACACTCAGCACATGGAATCCAGCCCACTCTTCTTCTCTGGACATTTGAAGAGGGAAGAGGGAGAGCCTTGTAATAGTAAGAAAGAGGTAGAATTTCAGGCAGATTGTGTGATGCTCTAGGCTACCACCTGCATATCTGTGGCATTGCCCGGGGTAATGGCCGGCTGGAGGTAGAGCTGCAGTTGGGGGTCTGCTGAGCAGATGGGTCACAGCTCCACCTTGGACTGATGCCCCGGGTTTGGCCGGCCTGCTCTCCCGGCGGTGCTCCGGGATGTTCCAGAGTATCACAAGTGGGGCTGGAGCAGAGCAGGCATCGTACTTTCCATTCCATTTTATTGCTTTGGGCTGAAGTAAAGCACTGGACAAATTAAATGATACAATTGGCTGAAAAATCTGAATATTTAAATACCTATTTAAATCCATACTCCGTGTCCTGCCTCTTGCTTCACTGGTGGTGAAAGCCTTAGGGAAGGTGGCAACTCTGGTGTGGCCTGCCATCCCTGTTTCATAGGGTGGGTTCAGGGTTGGGCATGGAAGCCACTACTAGGGCTGTGCTCAGATGTAAACCAGCCAGTGAATTCAGCACCATTCACTTCTGTCTGGTAGTACAGACACAGAAGCCTTTGCCTTTGCCTGTTGTGGGATCATTTTCAGTGGGTATTGTCCGCTGGCGTGGCAGATGGCCTTGGGACCGTTCGGGTCACCTGTTGTGAATTAGTTCCGTGCCCGTCCTGTCTGGAGAAGACCAGCCGGGAGACATTAGGGCCATTGCTGGCGCGGGTGGTCAATGCCTGACTTAGGGAGGGCAGGGTGCTGAGCCATCTCAAAGAGGCGGTGGTACGGCCTCTGCTCAAGAAGCCATCTTTGGACGTTGACTCCCTGGCCAGCTATCGGCCAGTCTCTAACCTTCCCTTTTTAGGGAAGGTTATTGAACGTGTGGTGGCCTGGCAGTTACAGGGGCTTCTGGAGCGGGTTGGTTTTCTTGATCCCTCGCAGTCTGGTTTTCGTCCTGGGTTTGGCACGGAGACTGCACTTGTGGCCTTGGTCAGTGACCTATGCCATGAATTGGATCAGGGCAGATCCTCAGTTTTGATCTTATTGGATCTGTCGGCAGTGTTTGATACTGTTGATCACGAGATGTTGGTGGCAAGGCTGCGGGACCGGGCTGGTGTGAGTGGAATTGTTCTTGAATGTTTCCGCTCTTTCCTGGCAGGGAGAACTCAGTGGGTGGTTCTCGGGGAATGTAAGTCATCTCCCCGGAATCTCACGTGTGGAGTCCCGCAGGGTTCTATTCTGTTCCCTCTCTTGTTCAACGTGTATATGCAACCTTTGGGTGAGGTCACAAGAGGGTTCGGCGTGTGATGTCATCAGTATGCCAATGATACACAACTCTACCTCTTGTTTTCTGGAGACCCACGCCTGGCAGTTTTGGTGCTTACCCGGTATCTGGCAGCTGTGGGGGACTGGATGAGGACGAGCTGTCTGAGGCTGAATCCTGACAATATGGAGGTGATGTTGGTGGGTACAGCTGGGGTGGTGGTGACTCCAGTCATCGGTGGGGTCTGCCCCCCTGGCTGCTCAGGTTTGTAGTCTGGGGGTGCTCCTCGACCCACAGCTCTGCCCAGATTGTCAGGTGGAAGCTGTGGTGAGGGGAGCATTTTGCCAATTACATCTGGTGTGACGGCTGCAGCTGTATGTCTCGGGCTCGGATCTGGCCACCATCATCCATGCTTTCATTACCTCTCGACTGGACTACTGTAACGCGCTCTATGTGGGGCTACCCTTGATGACGGTCTGGAAGTTGCAGCTGGTGCAGAATGTGGTGGCTCATCTCCTAATGGGTATGGGCCGCTGCGAGCATATTACACCTCTGCTCCGTACTCTGCACTGGCTGCCTATTGTCTTCCGGGCCCAATTCAAGGTGTTGGTTATGACCTATAAAGCCCTAAACAGCTTGGATCCTGCTTACCTGCGAGACCACCTCAGGCCCCGGGTCATTTTGCGGCCCTTGCGGTTGACCGGGGGCGCCCGACTCGAAGTCCCCCGGGTATGCTTGGTGGCGACGGCAGAGAGGGCATTCTCGGTGGCCGCACCTCAGCTGTGGAACTCCCTTCCGTTGGAGGCCCATCTGTCCCCGGACTTCCCCTCTTTCCATAGACGATGTAAGACCTGGTTGTACTGCCGGGCCTTTGGGGAGGGTGGTGGGGAGGGTGGGGGAGGGGTTTTATTTTGCCTTAACTGCTGCCAAATTTTATGATGTATATTTTATGCATTTTAGATGGTTTTATTCATTGTTGTTTTTATGTTGTGCGCCGCTCCGAGCTGCCAGTGTGCAGGAGGATGTGGGATACAAATTTTTGTACAAATAAATGAATATAAATAAATATCTGTACGAAAATGTTGCCAGGCAGAAAAGACCCTAATTTCCTTGGAATCTCTGGGTGTGCTAATGCAACACAAATGAATAAACCAGGGGTGGGGAATTGGCCCACTGGCATCTAGAGCCATGGACCCTACAGGTCTTCACAGGTAAGAGCATCCTGGTTGGGGGGTGGGAGGGTAGGATACTGGCAGCCTGGAAGTGCTCTTCCGCTTGCTGGAAGAGTCCAGCAGGGATGCCACAGAAAATGGGGCTACAGGAGGGAAGCCTCCAGAGCTGGAGGGCAAGTTGTCTGCAGGCCAACGATTCCTCACCCTTAGACTAATCAATAATAATTTTGTATCCCATAAAAATATTCATAGCCAAACTATTTATAGCACAATATATTGTCTAGATATTACCGTTTCACGATACTGCAAAACCCGGCTATTCCGTTAGGTTTTCGGCGAGGGAGATGGGTAGGGTGGTGCGATGAGGGTTAGGGTGGGTATTCTTGATTGATGTTGATTTATTTTTAACCTCATTTCTATTATTTTATTTTGTCCTCCCCTCTGGTTGTATTATTATTTTATATTGTATTATATTTTTGTTATTTTATATTGATATTTATCTTTGTATTTATATTATATTATTTTATAATTTGGTTTTAGATATTGTAAGCCTCCCCGAGCTGCCTAGGCAGGAGGGGAGGGATATAAAATTGATTAAAATAAATAAATATATGATGATCTTTTATGAGTTCCACTGAATTAAGGTCAATAGCACTGGCAAGGAAAGGAAATATGATTACACAGAGAAAGAGGTGGCAGATGCTGTCTTCATCAGCTACTACAAGACTGTCTGTCATCTTTTGAAATGCAGACTTTAAAAAAAAAAAAAAAAGTCAGAGAAGAGACAGTGAATTTAGATTTTAAGAATCAACCTGAAGAAGTGATATGCACTAATTTTAGTTGCTGTGTACAAAATATTTCTTAAATTTTTAAAAAATTGCTCATTGGTTTTCTAGTTAGTGTTTTCTTGTTTAGTGTTTATGGGCTAGTTAACCTCTCTGTAGCTTTGACCTACACTGGAGTCTCAGTCAATCACATAATAATATATATGCACGTGACCTGAAATGGATATTTGAAGCAAGTATTGAATTAAAAGAATTTGGTATACACACATTCAGTTTAGCCAAGCCACTACAAAAGTGCAATTCACTCCTATCTGTGTGTGGTTTCAAATCTTTCTGGTTCTTCACTTTAATATTTTGGTCACTTCATGAATTTGGTATTTTGTACACTTTGCTACTTCTGTATTCTGTTACTTAGTACTCTGTGTCTTTGGCAGTATTTGGCATTCTTTTTTTAAAAAAAAGGTTGAATCTGAATGTGACTGGTCCATCTCTGTGGGTGTTAACAGACAAGAGATTAGCCTGCTAGAGTCTGGGGGTCGCTCCTTGGAGCCCCCATGCTGCTGCAGCACATGATGAACTGGACAGATGAGTAGGTGTTCCTCCCTGCCATGCTCCCCCCTTCCCCCCCACTGAGATGAGGTCGCTCTTTGGACCACTCTAGGTGCTACACCCAGAACTCTTATGGTCCTGGCAGACCTGCACCTTAACAGATGGGAGACAGCCACATGGGTGCACATTGTGGGCCCCACGTTTGCCGGGATGATGCCATGTGGGGGGACTGTGGGGTGGGTGGGTGGTGGTGAACATCTGGCAGCCACCTAAGAAACAGACAGGTCTCTGGGCTACTGTCTTGTCTGTTTTCACATTGTAATGCAATGTAGCAGAAAGTCACGAAAGTATGAAATAATGAAGAACAAAGTATCCAGAGTCAGCAAACTACCAAATACCAAACTAACAAATTGGTGAATACCAAAATACTGAAGCAACAAATATCAAAATAAAGACAATTTTTTTCAGTTCAGTGGCAAAGACTAATTCAGATATTTGTTTGTGGGTACAAATGTGAATTATCTTCGCAAAAACAAACACTCGTATGTGTTTCAGACCCAAGATGCACCATCTCTACTTCAGAATGTTTTACAAAATATGTTGGACTAAATTCTGCCATGACATGAATCAATTTACTTTATTTTACACTGACTAACAGGATCTGATTCGTTTTGCTTTTCCTTTCTTAATTGTAGCCTTCATGCTGTTAAGAGATCAGACCTAAGTAATTTCAGTGTTATTTTCTGCACTGCTATAGCCATTTATATTTGTCTTAGGCTGTGGAAATGTGCTTCCAGTCACAACAAGCTGTAGGTAGAGCAAAGCCATTGTTCAATTAGCAGGTTACTGCTGAGATCACTAATTTAATCATTGACATGCATTCAGTAAAACTTATGAGAAATGTACTCAGTTAACTTTCTAGCTGATTAGCTCTAGCCGGCAAGAACTATATGATCAATTCATTGGCTCAATCAGATATGCATGTCTAGTTTCCAAAAATCTTATTTATCTGGAGGAAAAGAGAGGAGAGGTTAGTAATTAGAATTGGTGCCTTTAAAATTTTTTAAAAGTATGATCGTGAAAAATCTTTGTAGACCTATTTCTGTTTGAAGTAGCATGATTAGTAGAGAGAGCAGCCACTAAAATTTTGTATGCATAATTATGAAAGCTATGGTGATACCATATTAAATATATTCCAGCTAATACACATTTGTATGCAGTGAGGATTAAATTCACCTTGAAACAGAGGGTATTTTCAGACGTTACGAGATCACAGTCAACCACAGTCAATTCCCTGTGGTGGTTGTGACCGCGTAACGTCTGATGGGGGGAACAGACGTTCCCCCCCAGATGTTCACCACGGTCAATCGCGGCGGGGAATCACATTCACCACGTGATCGGCTGAACCAGCGGGGCCAGCGGTGATCGCGTGGTGAAGGCGATTCCCCGCCGTGATGAACCGAGCCGTCACGTCTGGACGGTGGACATGGCCCGGAATCCCCGCAGGGATTCCGGCCCGTTGTCAATTTGGGCGGGCGCTGCGGCCGCATTGGCCTTGGCACCTGCCCGTCTCCCCTGAAGGCGGGCGGCAGGGGAGCGTGGGGGGGTGGCGGGGCCGTGCGGCCGCATGTTGCGCCGTGCGGCCCCGCCCCCTCCCCGATTCCCCGCCGGGAGCCCCCGGCACGTCTGTTGGGCCATGATTCGGTGGGCCCGGCGGGGGATCAACAGATTGGTTCCGTGACAGGGCCAATTGGCCTTGTCACGTCTGAAAATACCCAGAGGAACAGCACGAAGGATGCTTTTAGACAAGCACCGTCCCACCCACTACCCACCCACTATACATGTTGCAGGGCTGCAGTGATGCCCTGCCCTGCAATATGTATAATAGATGGGAGGTGGGTGGGGAGGTGTTCGCCTAAAAACACCCTAAGGCCATTTTTAAATGGGCATGGGGGGCAGAGTGGGTCCATGTGTGCTTGACGGAGCACACATGCGGTGCATGTGGGACGGTTTAGATGGCGGTGGATGGATGTTCACTTGGTGTGCACACCCATTCACCTGCCGGCCACTCATGCCCCCACACGGTGCAACCTGGGTTTTTCCAGGTTGCTCCATGCAGGGAAATGGGGGGAGGTAGGTGGAGGTAGGGGGGAGGTAGTGTGTGCCCACCCACCCCCACTTTTACGTGAGTGCTACCAGACGTTTCCACTAGGTGAACCTGTGTGGTAGTATCTTGTGTAAAAAGCCCAAAGTCTGTGCACCACCCTTAGCGTCATGTAGCTCCTATTTTATAGACTTAAGTGGGAAAAGTCCTCTTCTACTCATCTGTACAGGAGATAATTTCATTCTGAGAGAGAAATAATGGTTTTATGGTTAAAATACAAGGCTTATGACATGTAGTTTCAAGTCTTTACTTAGCCAGCTGTTGCGTGGGCAAGTCACACAACTGTTTTGGACCCTGGGTTGCATCTGCAAAATGAGAACTCGTAAGGCCTAGTGCACTAGTCTTTGTAAAATACAACAAGATCCTTTGTTGTGCTACAGAACTAGAGTATTTTTGTTGCATAAAACTGGCATTGCATTCCTCAGGCCATCTTTGGGTCAATGAGTTTATAGGCCCTGGTGCACGGAAAGAAAAGGTTATACTTGTCAGTAGCTGTCCACTTTGGAAGGAGGGCTGTAGATGTGATTTGGAATGACAAACGCAATTTAGGTGCTATGGAAGTCGCTGTAGGAGAAACAATTCAGTGAATATAGACAAAGCCTACTGGCCCTTGCCAATGTTAGGTGTTCCTGGGAATGCAGGACAAGCTCTTGGAATCCTGTGTAAATGAAAGAAATAAAAGAACCACGGATTAATAAGTGTACATTTATGTCACATATATGACTGGTATGAAACAAACTTGGTCATCTTTGGAGACTGCTCACCTGTCAAAATGGGCTTTTATTGGTTACCATCCTGGGGTTAGAGTGATGAATTGCTTTACCATGATCTATATATTAAAAAAATAATAATCGAGAGGCTCTTTTTATAACTATCCATGTGTGTTTAAAATTCTCTGTTTGGTAGTTCAAGCATAGCGCTGAAAGCAAATTACACTGCAAAGGTCTAAGTGGGACACATATGAGCTATGTGTGTGATTGCAGCTATGGATGTTGTAAATTTATTACATTTAAACCATGACCCTAAAGACATTTACTCCAAGTCAGTGGCCCTACTGTGGACTAGTGTTTTGATGCCATAATGTGGTTTAAATAAGAGCAAGCATGAGGGGAACCTACTCCACTAAAGTTGTGGATTTTAAAACCATATGCAGGTCTCTGTGGGTAAACTCACACATAACATCTGTGAAAGGGGCAGGGTAAAAATATAAATATAAAATAACATAAAATCCAATTTTAACTGCTTGATCTGGATTTAGATATTACTTGTGAGCACGGCTGTACTTTTTGTCCCCACTTTTGTCCCTGGTTTATCCCCAAGTTTGGCTTCTGCTTTCAATTCAATCCTACAAAGTGGGGAGAATATAAAATCTGATTTTATGTTACGTGTGGGCATGATTCCAGTTTTCCTAGTCCTCCAAGGATCATAGAAATCAAATCAAATCAAATCAAATCAAGCAAATCAAAATGGCAACAAACAAGTTGAGGGGAAATGACACACAGGAAGTGTGTGGATGGGGCTATGTCTGTGTCGAATCACATTTTGCATGATGGGATAGCTTCCAGGCGAGTGTCCCAACTCCAGATTATGCTTATCACCAAACACCAATTGCGATGTGTGTGTGCACATGGTAATCGGGGTAAAAATGGGGATTGGAAATTGGATTTTAAAACACACAAACTCGGATTTTCTGTTATGTGTGAGTTCACCCCTAGTCTTCTGTGTTTCCACCATTGCTGCCTGACTGTATACTATTATTTTCTAGATTTGTACAGTTGGCTGTTAACAATTATCAGTTAGTTATATAGTCTGATGTGTATAGCTTTCACCTTGCTATATTCCACTTCTAAGCTTGTAAAACTATTGTGATCTGAGTTTTTCACTTTGAATCACATCTCAATTCATCACTGAATTCATAAACCAAAGTAATGCAGTGATGATTCTGGCCAATGCCAGTAAATGCCGATTGTACTTATTTCTGTTAAACAGAAGAACAGTCAAGTTTGTCTGGGGGTGGGAGTGAATAGCATGAAATGGATCATTCCATTATGGCCTCTTGGACACTTCTTTGAGGCAACCAAAGTTGACCACTCTTGGAGACAGGATGGCGTGCTAGACAGATAACTGACTTGACTCTGAGAAGAATTGAGTATCCTATAGTTAAATATGCTGATATTGGCTTTCAGTTTACTCTTACTCAGTTGTGTTATTTCAACCAGAGTATTTGGCATCATTTGTGTTTTTATAATACTTATTAGGGGGGTGCATGCAGGTGGGAAGAGGCCTCCTTGCTCCTCCCCACCCCCGCTCAGAAAATGCCAAGCGGGGAAGTCCACAGCTCAGCTGAGCAACGTGTGAGCCAGGGAGGAGCAGGGAGCAGGACCGGAGAAGCAGCAGCCCAGCAATGAGGTGAGTCAGCTTGGGGAGCCATGGGTGCTTGGATTGGCATCCTGGGGCATCCAGGAATGCCCCAATAATAGCTGCATTTTCGGGCACCAGGTACCCGATGTCGGGGCCAGGTGCCCGAAAATGCAGGTATTACTCATGGGTAGCAAATGTGCTACGCACTGCAGTTCTAACTAGGACCGTGTTGCTATGGTCAGAGCACTAGAACTGAGAGCTTAATAGGCAGGAGCCTGGGTCTGAACTTGGGGCTGCGGAACAAGGGTCCCAAAGGTGCAGATTTCAATCCTAGGTGCTGAAAGTGAGGGGCAAATCAGAAGCTCCGTTATCAGAGCAACACTGTTTGCCTTGGAATTATAACACATATCCTTTGCAGTATTGTTAATGATTCATTCATACTGTAGATGCTCCTTGTGATGATTTGATGATTATTGCAGCAGGCACCATAGCTGACAAGGCAAAGTTAGCATTTTCCATCAGTTACCACACAAGGTTATCTGAGACACCAGTTATCTCATATGCCATGATGTAGTCAGTATACGCACATGTTGGCTTTCTAAAGGACTATCATTTCAGTTTTTAAGCAAGAATATGCAATGCTTACCATTTTAAGGGTTTGGAGTGCACAAAAGAAAAGGCCAGAAGTACCCAGAAGGCCGGAAACACCCTTACTGTCACCTCAAAATGTCACACGGTGTTACCGTGGTCTCAAGAGAACTTGTCATTTATCTGTTCAATGTCATGTAGAAAACATAAACTACAGCATGAGTTTTATCTAATAAATTGAATTATATCTTATTTCTGTTCTGACTGAATTATGGAAATGCCAGGGTTTACTTTGGCTATTTTTAAACGGGCATGGCTGGTGTGTGTGTGTCCGTGCACGCTGTGTGGAGTATACACGCACCTCCGGTGAATGGGGGTGGGATTTAGGGTTAGGGTTGGGTGGGTGCTGCGTGTGCTTCCCTACCGATGCACCACCCACTCCCGCCCCCGCATGTAGCATCCCGGAATTTCCCCCGATGCTCCGTGTATGGGCATGGATGGGTGGTGTGTGAGTCATAGGGGTGCGTGGGTGGGTGGGCACGTCCCATTTAAAAATGGCCTTTGTCCCAAAATGAGTATTAAAACCAAATGATAGCATGCAAGCGTTTGGTTTTTGTTGTTGTAAACTCACCATGTCCTTGTTTATGAATCTTATCAGAATGAATATAGATCTGGCTGGATATTCTTTCAGCTGCCAGCTCTGTTTAAGTATCTCGTATGACAAATGAAATGAGAAAGTACGGTTGCTGCATTTGTCCTAAATGATGGAAGAGTTATCATCAAAAGCCATCTGTAATGACCTGTATGCTTTTGAGATTCGTATATAAGGAGCATTATATTAGGATATAGCATATAGTGTTGCTTGCTAACCCTTTGACCTCTGTGTATTCTCTGGCCCTTTTTAAACGAGATGCACCCACGCATGCCCACACATGTCCACTGTGTGGGCATGCTTGGGTGCATCTCCTTTGCACAGCGGCTGTGAGTGTGTGTGTGTGCATGCTCTTGTGTAACATGCATCCCCAACCACCTCCACCCATTGCCTCCAGACGGAGCAACTGGCGAAAATGCAGGTTGCTCCATCCAGGGGCATGTTTAGGGCTGTGTGTGTGTGTGGGGGGGGGAATGGGTGTGTGCCCACGTGCAGCCCCCCTGCAGCAGCGTGCCCATGGACTGCTCCCCCCAGCCGCAGTCCGATTAAAAATGCCCTATGTCCTTTTTCACAGAAACAAGAAACTACCATTATTTTCTTTTTTAACCAATTAAACTTAGTTTCCATTCATCCATAAACAAAACAGTTTTGTGTAGATGATTCAGTGTTGCCTCAAAATGAAAAAAAACCCCAAACCATATATTTTAATCCACTTATTAAATACCCTCACTCTTTGGTTCATTATGCATGTAGGATTATCTGCAAACACAGATAGCAAAAGTCCTTAGTTGGCTGGGGAAGTATATTTTTTTCAAATCTTTTTAAGATACTATTTCCACAAAATCTTTTCCTGTTTGTTAAGCCATAAGGACACTAATCATTTAGATCCAAAATACAGTCTTGCCATCAATTTGGGTTAAAATTTCATCAGATTCTAAAACATAGCCTGAACTGTCCGAGAACGATATTTTCAATTTGTGACAGCTCTTTCATAGATGTATCTTAGAAAATATTAGGAAATAAGAAAATGTAAACTAATAAATGATGTGTTCAACAGGTCTTGGGATTTTTAAGTGCCAAACATGTTTTGCATGCTCAGAATCTATTGACCAAAAGGCCTTTTTGAATTACAAATTATTTGTAGCTTGAAAAGACTGTTGTTAAGGAAATACAGGCTGTGAATGCTAATTTGGTTCTGCTTAAGCAGTGAAGAACTGTAGATGGAGCAGCCCACACTTCTGTCAAATGAGTGTTTATAAAATTTATATGTACATGACACTTATGAGTCCAGTGAGGCTACTGTAAATCTTGGTAATGGATAAACTTAGTAATTGGGTACAATATTCCTGGAGTTGAAACAATAGCTAACAAAATGGTACAGTGGCAGATGTGTGTATAAACTAATCTAAATAATAATTTCCATACCAGAAAGAGAGGCAGGAGAGAGAAGTTCTGCTCTTTATCCTTTTATGCAAATAACTAAACTGCTCTTATATAGCCGTGTTCAGTAGCTATTTGAGTATGTTCGTAAACTTTCCATAATACAGTAACCGTTTTTATTGGAAAATAAATTGAACCTGTCACATGAAAATTTTATCGCAATGAAACTGCTGATTTCCTAAATGAAAACACCAGAACTCTTTGTGTTTTGACACTGCATTGAAAACATGCCCAGCACTGGAAACAGTAATCTGTCATTTTTCATTACTTGTAGGGGAATGTATAAGTGAACTTTAAACCAGATATAACTGCAGCAACGTAAGGTAACCTGTACTTGACTCTTGTATATATGATAAATGTCACAGGAGCGAACAAGAGAGAATGTGGTCCTTCTATATTAGGAGTCTTCTGTCGTCAGTCAGATGGACATTTCATCCTTAAGGTATTTTAAGGCATTACTACAGCGTACGTGATCATCAGTTGTCTTTTGAAAATGTGAACTTATGCATTTATGGCTTAATCTAAAGACTTCTGAAGTAAACTGAATGACTTCCATAGTCTACGGTGAGCATTTTCGTGAGACCTACAAAAATTGGTTAGACAAAAACATTTAATATTTCCTTTTTTTGTTAGATCAGTTTCTTTCTTTCTTTCTTTCTTTCTTTCTTTCTTTCTTTCTTTCTTTCTTTCTTTCTTTCTCACCCCCTCTTCCCTGCTGAAGGGACACATTGATTATCCTTGCCAGCACCGTCCCCAATGTCTCCCTGGAGGCTTTCATCAGCCAGGATGGGCATGGTTCTAATTCACAACTGGTGGCTCTAGCAGACCCCAGGACATTCACTGCATTGGCTGGCGTCACTTCCTGAAACTCACTCCAAGAAGATGGACCAGACAGGGCCTCCATCCCCTCATGCTCGACCTCTACTGCTCCTAACCCAGTGTCGAAGTTGCTCTGGATCCGAGCGATCTTGTCTTCAAAGTAGATGGTAAACTTCTCACAGCAGACCTGGGACAAATCCCCATCCAGGCGGAGGGAGGCTGGACGGACCAGCCCCCGCACCACCCGGAACAGCTCTGCTGGACGTGACTGTGCAGACGCTATGAGGGCGGCAAATAACTCCTTCTTTGCCATCCTCACAGCCTCAACATGGGACCGCAAATGGGCCCTGTGGAGAAGTCGGTCGGATTCAGCGCGAGTCCGATGCTAGCGTTGCTCTCGTTGCCTACCTGCCTGTTTCATACACCGCAGCCCCTCAGTAAACCAAAGGGCCCTGCGGTGACGAGACAGAGGTAGGAGATGTCTCAGAATCACCCTGTCAATGGCCTCCCCGAGCAAGATGTTCCAAGCTTGGACGAGTTTATCGACAGAACGGCCATCGAGGTCTAAGGTTACATCACCCAGGGCCTCCTGGAACTGTTGAGATTCCATCAGCTGCCGGGGGTGGACCAACCTAACTGGTCCATTCCTCTTCTGGAGGTGGTGTGCTGAGAGACTGGCCTGTAGGAGGTAATGATCCGTCCATGACAAGGGCGTACCCTCACATCCCCCACTACCAGATCACCCGCCCCAAGGCCAGAACAGAACACCACATCTTTCCATTTATTCAATTTTCCTGAAGTGCCAGGTTTTGGGAAAGCTTGTGTCTTGGACTTTTCCAAAAACTATATAAAAACATGTATAAAGCTGCCACATCAGTAATGGACAGACTACTATAAATGACTGTTTGCTAACACATTCCCTACTGCAAAAGAGGAAGTGGACAAGAAAGGACAAGGAGTTCAATCTTCAGTATATATCTAATTACTTGGTCAGTGAAGTGGGTGAGATAGAAGTGAGATTAAATGACCATAATCCTCCTTTCCTGCCTTCAGATTTATGGATCTGTTATTGGTATAGACCAGTCTCTAATTAATTCTACACAGAAGCCAAGGACTAATTTGTGGGTCTCTGAATGGTCTACCCCCAGGCAACATAACTATATTCTGTTCCTTGGTTGGTCATTGTTAAGGGTGGGACACCAGGGCAATTACCGGGTACCGGATTTACCGGATACCGGTTTTCAAAAAACCGGATTAAATCCGGTATACCGGTACCGGATTTATTCCATTGATTTCAATGGGGCACTGTCCCCATTGAAATCAATGGAATAAAAAAATTCCTCCCCCTCCCAGGCTGCGCGGGTGGAAGGGGGGCACCCCCCACCCACCCTGCCCAGCCTGGATTTAAACAAAAAAATTCCCCTAA
>QEPC01000801.1:855106-926858 GCA_003113815.1 Sphenodon punctatus | reverse complement strand
TGAGCTCCGGGTGGCGGTGGCGGTCCGAAGGCCTCAGCGCCGGCTGTGGCTGCCGGCTTCAGACGATAGTAGGCCTTCCGGGGAAACCCGGAAGTTCCTCGGAAGGCCTACTAGCGTCTGAAGCCGGCAGCCACAGCCGGCGCTGAGGCCTCCGGACCGCTGCTGCCACCCAGAGCTCAAGGAAGGTAGGCGATCCTGGTGGGAACTTGGAAGTAGGGTGATCCCTGGGGGGGTGGTGTGTTAAACCCCCACCCCACCACAGGGACCATACAGTACAGGTACTTATACTTACCGGCTGCTGCTGGGACGGCCGCTGGTGCTGGTGGGCTGGCTCTGGGTTGCCACCGGCGGCCCGGAGCCGCAGTAGGGGACACTTAGGGGAATTTTTTTGTTTAAATCCAGGCTGGGCAGGGTCGGTGGGGGGTGTCCCCCCTTCCACCCACACAGCCTGGACTCGGGGAGGGAAACGTGGTTTTTTTGTGGGTTTTTTTTACATTGCGGCCATTCATTTGAATGGCCGCAATGTAAAAAAAAATCCGGTACCGGGAATCCGGTAAACAGGCCGGATTACCGGGTTGAATCCGATAATGCCGGTATGCCCAGAACCGGCATTATCGGATACCAGAAGTTCCGGTAGTCCCACCCCTATTGTAACTCCACTGTTAACATAGTTTACATCCATTGAGTTCTCCCTCTGAAATGACTAGCAAAAATAGAAGTGATAAAACTTGACATTTTTCTTGTTTTATGAATGGAATAGAGTTCATGGATCTTTTTAGTACATATAAATAAAACCAAAAATAAGGTAAAGCTCAAATACAGCAAAATCTCTCCTTTTACCCACATGCCAGTCATCTTTAAAGCCAAAGATCTCTAGTAAGAGAACAACTGTCTCAGAAGAGGCTGCATGTAACTGCATTGGCTCTCTGTAGAGTGGCGGAGTGAATTTAAGCTTGTACTGCAAGTCTTTACGGCCCTAAGCAGTATAGGCCCTGACTATATTTCAGACATACTCCTGGAGTGTTGCCCTGCTGGCTATCTGTGCTCAGTTGACACCCACTCTTTGGGGATTCTGCCATTGTGTCTTAGGTCAGTGGGTGAACGGGCTTTTGCCCCTGAATGTGGAAATGGCTCCCTCCAGATATTCATTTCATTAAGAATGTAAGTAGTGTCATACTGAGTCAGACCAATGGTCCATGAAGCCCAACAGCCTGTCCTCCGACAGTGGCCAGTCTCGATTGCATGGGAGAAGAATCAACAGTCACAATAGGCAATCCATTCATCGTTGTTCACTCTCAGCTCCCAACAGTAAGAAGTTCATCCTGTAAACTACTTGTTTAATAGCCATTAATGGACCTATTCTCTAAGAACTTTTTTAAACCCAGCTATACTACTGGCCCTGACAATGTCCTCTGGCAACAAATTCCATAAGTGAATTATGTGTTTAGTGGAAAAGTACTTCCTTTTATTTGTTTTAAATCTGCCGGCAGCTAGTTTCATGGAGTGTCCCCTAGTTCTAGTACTATTTGAGAGGGTAAATAACAGTTCCCTATCTACTTTTTCCACACCACTCAAGGTTTTATAAACCTCTATCATGTCCCCTCTCAGTCTTCTCTTCTCTAAGCTGAAGAGACCCAGCTTGTTAAGCCTCTCTTTGTACGGAAGCTGTTCCATACTTTTTATATTTCTCGTTGCCCTTCTCTGTACCTTTTCTAGTTCAGCTATGTCTTTTTTGAGATGGGGCGACCAGAATTACACACAATATTCCAGGTGCGGTCGCACCATCAGTTTGTTTAGAGGCATGATGACATCCTCAGTTTTTTTTTCTATTCCTTTGCAAATAACCCCTAATATTCGGTTACATCTCTCCTCACCTATAAGAGGTGCCTGAGGACCTTTTTATTCTTCAGGTGCCTTTTGATGATCCACTTCTGGCTTCCCTTAATGTGTTTTTCTCCTCCCCCTTTACCTTCCCCATTTAAACTGCTTTGCTTTGATTTTATGAGGATTTCAGGTTATTTTATTGTGCTGTGGAGTGCCACAACCACCATTCATTGGGGGAGGTTGCATATAAGTGTATTATTATTTAGATCCATGCCCGTCCTGGCTGGTCAAGGCCTGCTGGGAGAAGTTAGGGCCATTGCTGGTTGGGGTTGTCAGTGCCTCCTTTAGGGAGGGCAGAGTGCCGGGCCGCCTTAAAGAGGTGGTGGTGCAACCTCTGCTCAAGAAACCATCTCTTGATGTTGGCTCCCCTGCTAGCTATCGGCCAGTCTCTTAACCTTCCCTTTTAGGGAAGGTTGTTGAACGTGTGGTGGCTCCGCAGCTTCAGGGGCATCTGGATCGGGTCAGTTTTCTGTATCCCTCACAGTCCGGTTTTTGCCCTGGGTTTGGCACTGAGACTGCACTTGTGGCTTTCGTCGACAACCTGCTCCGTCAATTAGTTCAGGGCAGATCATCTTTTTTGATTTTATTAGATCTGTCGGCAGTGTTTGATACCCTTGACCACAACATATTGGTGGCTCACCCGCAGAACCGGGCCGGGGTGGGAGGAATGTTCTTGAATGGTTCCGCTCATTCCTGGCTGGGAGAACTCAACAGGTGGTTCTTGGGAACTGGAGTGTTCATCATCTCCCTAGGACCTCATGTGTGAAGTTCTGTTCTGTTCCCCCCTCCTGTTCAACATGTATATGCAGTCTTTGGGCGAGGTTGTGAGAAGTTTCAGCGTACGATGTCATCAGTACGCCGATGATTCACAACTTTACCACCTTTTCTGCAGACCCAGACATGGCAGTCTTGGTGCTTACCCGGTGTTTGGCAGCTGTGGGGGATTGGATGAGGGTGAGCCATCTGAAGTTGAATCCCGACAAGACGGAGGTGATGCTGGTGGGTAGGGCTGGGGGGGCGGGGCGGCGTGGCTCCTTTCATTGATGGGGTTTTCCCCCCTTTAGCCAGCCAGGTCCGTAGTCTGGGGGTGCTCTTGATTCACAGCTCTGCCTGGATTCCCAGGTGGTGGCTGTGATGAGGAGTGCTTTGCCAGTTACATCTGGTGCGATGACTACAGTCATATGTCTCGGACTCTGACCTGGCCACCATTATCCATGCCTTCATCACCTCTAGACTGGACTACTGCAACACGCTCTACGTGGGGCTACCCTTGGTGACAGTCCGGAGGCTTTAGCTGGTGCAGAATACAGCAGCTCGTCTCCTGACGGGGATGGGTCATCACAAGCACATTACACCAGTGCTCCGCTTTCTGCTCTGGCTGCCTATTGTCTTCCAAGCTCGATTCAATGTTGGTAATGACATATAAAGCCCTAAACAGTTTGGGCCCCGCTTACCTGCGGGATCACCTCATGCCTCAGACTGTGCAGCGGCCCTTGCAGTCGGCCGGGGACGCCTGACTCGAGGTCCCCCAGGTTTCCCGTGTGGCGATGATGGGGAGAACGTTCTTGGTGGCCATGCCTAGGCTGCGGAATTCCCTCATGGTGGAGGCCCACTTGGCCCTGAACCCTCTTTCTGAAGACAGTGTAAGACCTGGCTGTTCCTCCAGGCCTTCGGGGAGGGAGATGGGGAGGGGAAGGGTTTTGGTCCGCTTTTTAGTAATTTTATGTTTTTAAATATTTAGTTGTAATTCTAATTGTTGATTTTAAAACGTTGTGAGCTGCCCCGAGCTGCTGTTGTGCAGGAGGGGGCGGTATAAAATGCTACTAAATAAATAAATAAATAAAATAAATAAATAATATTATGGAACTAGGGTAAACCCAATTAAATTGTGATATGGGAAGTTAAAACAAGCTAAAATCCTTCTTTTTCATACAGCACACAGTTATTCTATAGAATTCTGCCATGGGGTGTTGTGAGGTCGATTAGTAAAAAAACAGTAGAAAAGTTTGTGGAAGATCAGTCCATCAATGGCTGTTAGCTAAGATGTCTGAGAGGTATGTCATGCTCATGATGTTCCTAAACATTTGTGTGTGAAGCTGAGTGTGTGTGACACTGGATGGGTCACTCCTTATGTTGGTTCTTGTCGTTCTCCCCTGATGCATTTAGTACTTATTATTATAGTGAGAAACTATTATTATTATTATTATTATTATTATTATTTTATTGTGAGAAATTATTATTATTATTATTTTATTATAATCATTTATATAGTGCCAGCGATGTACCTGGCGCTTTACAAAAAACAAGATCGACACGGTCCCTGCCTGAGAGCTTACAATCTAGATGCTTGACTAGTGCACCTGTTAAACACTCTTGCCCCCAACTTCTATGCAGCTATTGGGCTTGTACTAATTTTCAAAGTGGCCCCTGGGAGGGATAAGCTTTCCTGCCCCTGCTTAGTAAAGACATGGGGCATGGGTTTATGTTGAGGGCTGCCAAACTAGCTGATATGAGGCCTTATTTTCTTATTTTGGCCATTTTAGTAGAGTATACATAAGCACTGATTAGGCCTCAAAATTCTGGCTAGCTCTCGAGCAGAGACCATGTCTATCTTATTCTTTGTAAGCACCAGGTACATTGCTGGTGCTATATAAATGCTTATAATAATAATAATTAATAATAATAATAAATAAATTTGCATCTCACTTCTTCTCAATATGCTGCCTAAGCGCATTATCCCTTATTTTTTTTTTTTTGGACCATGGACCTGCTCCTAAAGGTGAAGAAGTATGAGCTGCTGTTTCATTTAACAAATGAGGTAATACAAATCTTGCATAAAGCCACAGTGAAGACTAGACACTAGGACTCGTACATGGTAGCTTCAAGGCATAGTCGTTCAGCCACATTGCTACCCCAGCTGTGGTATAGAAAGTTTTGTTCCCTTGTAGCCCTAGCTGTTGGTAACCCCATTGGCAATCCTAGCTGTTTCTTTATACTAGGGTAACATTAACACAAACACTACCATTCTTATTTTGTATCATTCAGCCCCAGGTTTACACTCATGTAAAAGAGTGGCACAAATAACTGCATAAGGTATAGGATAATAGAGAATCAGGTACAGTATTGGATACATAAAGAGGTGAGACCATGGGTAAGTTCATAAAGTTTCCTTTGCTTTCTTGCTTCAAGCAACTGAAATATGATGGAATTTAGAAAACTTTACTTTGCCTGCTTCTGCCCAGAAATAAAGTCATCCAATGTGTGCTGTGTCATTTTTATTAACTACTTTGCAGACAAAACCGCTCGTATTCACCATGACTTGGGTGTTGCCATTTCACTTGCAGAATCAGAGTTTAGGGTTATGCACACAACAGCAGTACCTGTTGTTGGCCTGCTCCTGTCCTGTTTTTTTGGATCAGTTTCAATTGGTATTGCCCAGCAACGTGAGGGAGGTGCTTGTAGAGTTGAGGGCAACCAGTTATGAACTAGATCCTTTCCCGTCCTGGCTGGTGAAAGCCTGCTAGGAGATGTTGGGGCTGTTGCTAGCTGGGGTTGCCAAAGCCTCCCTTTGGGAAGGTAAGATGTCAGACATCCTTAAAACTACAGTTGTCTGGCCCCTGATTAAGAAGCCATCTTTGGAATTCTAAAATGAAAACCCTTTATGTAAAAGAGCAGTTGCAGAAATCCTGTTCATACATGGGCCAATACAGACATAATTTGTTATGAAATTGTGGGGCAAACCCTACCCTCATTGGTGGAGGACTTCAATGAAAGTTGCATCTGCACACCCAAGGGCAGGATTTGGTCAGATATTTCCAAGTCACTAATATGAAAAACAAATAGCAAGTATTTTTTTTCCTATGGCCCTTTTTACATGGACACCCCCCTCCCCTCGCCAATGTGTCCGACTGCATGGGCCGGGGGGGAGGGGCATCTGTGTGACTGCCGATGGGGATGTGTGCGGATGCGTGCATGCTCCCACACTCCACCTATCTCCACCCACTGCCCATGCATGGAGGCATGGGGGACAATGGAGGTACCTCCATGGGTGGATATGGGTGGAGGTGGGTGTGCAGCCGTGTGCCGGCCTGCAGATGTGCCGTACACGCGCTGCCACCTCCACTCATCCTTCATGAACCCCGACACCTCCGCGGTCCATTTGAAAAGGGCTGAAGTGTGTTTTATCTCCAAAGAAGGATTTATTTGCCACATGTAATTGTATTTCATCAGCAAGGATCACAGACATTAACACAGAACATATTAGCAGAATCTTCATATCCATCACTTGGGGAATTATAATACCCCTATTCTCAGCATTTCTTAGAGTTCATTTGGAGTATTGTGTTAATTTTTGGGTTCCATAGTCAAAGAAAGCTATTGGCAAACTGAAAAGGATTCAGAGGAGAGCAACAAAGATGATCAAGGATCTGAAACATAAATCATATGAGCAAAGACACTGAACTGAAATTGGCATATTTAGCTTAGAGAAAAGGAGATTAAACGGGAACATAATAATCATTTTCACATATCCAAAAGGTTGAACAACAACAACAAAAAAAGATGGAGAACTTTTGTTCTTTATTGACTCTGAGGAGGAATCTGCTTAAATTGCAAGAAGGTAGATTTAGGTTAAATATTAGGAAAAACCTACTTGACAGTTAGAACAATTTAACAGTGGAAAAAGCTTGCTCTGTGGATTATGGAATCCTACCCTGGAGGTTTCCAAGAAAAGACTGGGTAATCATCTGTCAGAGATGCTTTAGGTATACGACTAGAAGATCCTGAAGGGCTCTTCCAGCTCTACAGTTCTGGGATTTTATGGGAGCGGTGAATGACTGTGAGTGGATTTTTCTTAATAAGTAATTCAGATGGTATTTTTATGGTTGGTGAAATACTGAAATTCTGTGCTTTATAAGCATCTACTCGTTCACAACTCTTGCTGTCGTCCAAAGAACAGGATGTTTCTCATAGTCTATTCCATTAGAATTGACATTTACAGCAAAACGTTGCATGTCTCTTTTACATTACAAGAAATTCTGCAAACATCTTTATTAGATTAGCAGATTTGCCTGTGGGCATTGGAAGGTTTGCGTGGACTTAGAGGCACCTGACAAACATTTTAAAAGGCACCATCAAAGGGATTATTTATTATAATTTATATAGCACCATCTGTATGCATGTTCAAACAAAGAAAAAAAGTCCCTAGTCCAAGAGTATTATTAACTTTTCACTACCTCTTGCCTGAGCTAAATATTGTGGAAAGTATGAGTAATTATGGCATTTTTTTTAACATTGTAAAAATATTGGTCTCGTCAGTTTATGCCAGCGATTAATTTGTCCCAGTGCATTTAAAATTTAGCTGTACGTGAAAATGATATAAATGACTTAAGCTTTTGAGAAGAAGATCGGGGCTCTGATCCTCAAAGTGCTTCATAGACCTGACTGCAGTTTTCTTGGAGAAGTATTTTCCACTGTAATTAGTCAGGAATTCTTCTCCTTATGCTTTAATTATGGGTATAAGTCTAACTTGTTAAGGGAAAAATCCCTTGTTCAAGTATTCACTTTTGGGTCCTATGCCTAAGGAGGTTCTCAGGTCGCTACCAAATCTTGCTTTAGCTGGCAGCATAATTTTTCCACAGTTACCTTTACCCCGAGTGTATGGATGACGTAAAGAAGTTAGTACATGCACATTGTGCTTCTACAACAGTGGCTCCAAAATGTTTTGTTTGTGTGTGACCATATTTTCAGGCTTCAGTATAAACCTGTGACTCCAGAGAACAACAGACATGCAAAATATAGCAAATATCATTCAGGATTGTGATCCTATCCACAAATGGCATGACCTCCCTACTAGGGTTCTCGCCGACGAGATGCTACCCTGCATGGCCACCCCAGTGCCGTAGAACTCACCACCTTTCTGAAGGTGAAGTGGCAGAATGGGTGAGCACCCACTCATGGCCATGCATGGAGCACTGCTAGGAAATCCGGAGTACTCCATTTGGGGCAAGCTCCATGTGTTGATTAATGACAATGGGCAGCCATGGAGCCCCTGCCCATATGAACGGCAGAAGCCAGCGGCCTTTATAAGTCACAAGAACTGGCTGGGAGTGCTGATGGATCCTGGATTCCCCAGCACTCGTGCCCTGTAAAGGCCAGCCTAGCATGCTTCTTCCTTCCCCATGGTCCCTGGCAGGGGGAGTGTGTGGTGGCTGCCTCTATGGCCACGGTAGCCACGCCCACTTGAATACCTTTCCATGCGCTTCACCTACATTGGTGCTCTGTGGCAGTGCTGCCTGACAGCCATGCCCCCCCCCCCCCCATCCCCTTCCTCATCTGAAAACACTCAAGGAGATGGGTTAGTTCTCCAGGACTCCCTGCCACCTACCTGGCATGAATCCTGCATGGCACCACATGGTTTTAATGACTGAATGAGAGATGAGATGAGCTGTTGGACAAATAGCCTCTTGCCGCACATGGCAAGAAGGGTGAAGCTCCTTCTTTTAAATGCTCCCTAAAATGTATCTCTGTTGACTGTAGAAGATTCCTCTTTTCCTATGGCAATTCCTGTATTGTAACTCCAGTTACAGTAACTCTAGTAACTCCTGTATTGTAATTCCAGAACTAGCCTTCATAAGCCGGACCTTGGAAAAGAAATGCATTGGGTATATAGAAGACTGCTTGGACATCATAACTCCTTCCATTCTATTCAACACGCTCCTCAGTTTCTAAATACAGAGCAAGCTAAAGAGGCATTTTGGTATGGGGTCATCTTAGCCTCATTATTTCTCAAGCTAGCACACACTGTCCCCATTCCTTACACCCACACCCACTCTCCTTCCGTTTTTTACTGTGTTATGTTTTCCTTTCCTTTCCTGAATGCTTTATCTCAATATTTCCCTTCTTACATAACCTGAATACTGTGGCCACTTTCACAACACCTTTTACTGTGAAGTCTTCTTACACTGACGTTAACAGCAAATCTAACTTCACGAGAAGTGAGGAACAGGTGCTCAGAGCACACTTTTGCAGTTCCAGGGGCCTTGGTGGTAATATGCCAGGAGCACAAGATATCTGTGGTAATTGGTGTATATTACATATGATTTAAATGGTAGATAAATGTGTATGGTTACTTTTGTTTATTTAGTGAGTTAAGTAGGAGCCAGCCATGCTTCACAAAACTGACAAAATGACAGGCCCCAAGGCTAGCCTGTAGGCAATAAAACCTTGGACTCTTTACTGAGTAAATGCTAATGGCCCAAGTCAGAGTTATGCTGGGCCACTGCAACTGTTACGTCAAAGACATCCACAGGTGTTCAACGTCTGTGAATACTTTAACACAGACTTAGGACTTTTAGCGTTGCTCCTTTGGCAGTGCTTCATTTCTGCTGTGTTTCCTCGCACAACGTCCTGTAGGAAGGCAGGTTGTGAGACTTGTCTGTCAGTGTATAGAGAGCTGTGCGAAGAACCTCCCTCAGAATACAGATAGTTGTCCCCTTAGGGTTTTCAAACTGATGTGCCGCCATATTTTTACCATGTTTGATCCCACTGAGGGCGCACACTTTGGAGTCCCACTAAGACGAGTGGCAGAAAGAGAGAGAAAGCGCTATATTTCCCAAATTCCCACTTCACATTTTTTGCTGTGCCTCATTCCCACTTTTACCAAAGGATATTCAGTTATCTTCAGTTCCATCACCTTGACATGCATCTATTATGCTAGGTCACTTTATGATGACTAAAATAATGTTATCAATCCTTTCTCTTTGTGCAATGTGCTTTATGATTGGGAGGATTAGGGAATTTTAATAAAGTTAGGGATCGGTTTTACAGGTCAATCAAAACAATCCACTCCCAAGCTGGAAACTTTCTCAGTAAAGTATATTTCCCTGTTAAATGAAATATTGAGAGATGCTGCTTTATTTGCTAATTAACCTTCGGAAAGAGTAGCTTAAAATCTCTCTTTAGGATGCAGGGCTGAGCTGCTGTTTGTGTTAAGCGTTCTAAGCAATGTTTCTATAAAGAGGAGTTGGTTTTGTTTGTTTTTAATTAGTAATAGATCAGTTACTTAGCTGACTTCCTTGGTTTCTCTCTTTTGTTTGAAGTGACATATGATAGCTATACTTTTAATTCCCATTAGTGAATTAAACCAGTAAGCACAGTTTTCTAATGACTAGATGACATGGTCATTGAGTAGCTGGTCAATCATTTATTGACAGAAATCAGAGGATTAGTTCTGAAGTAATGAATGCAGTATTCACATAATTGGCAGAGCACAAATGATCTATTACCAGTGACTCAACAAGGGTCTTTGCTCAGACTGAGAGGGACCAAGACCTTCCTGCAAACCCCACCCACTCATCTTGGGTTGTTCTCGCAGTTCTTTGCCATTGAGGGAGAGCCTCCTGCCAGTGCTGCTATGGTGGGGTCAGGGGAGTTCGTTCTCTCTCTGTCTCTGTCTGTCTGTCTGTCTGTCTGTCTCTGTTTGTCTGTCTGTCTCACACACACACACACACACACACCCACCCTCCAGTCTCACCATCATAGGCTGTTTTTACACAGACACCCCCCCCTTTTTACACAGACACCCCCCCCCCATTGTTAAGGCAAGTGTGCGGGGGGTGTGTGTCTGTGTATATGGCCAGTGGGGGGATGGGTGTCCGCTTGGTGTTCGCCCGTGTGAACACCGAGCGGGATGGGTGGGAGTGCGTGCCAAGCAGGATCAGAGCGTACAAGGGTGTAGCTGTAATAGGGACAGGCATGGCAGGTGCACCAGGACCAATGGACCTAGGGGGTTTATGCTCTCTGATGTGGCTGAGTTGGGAGGGATGCCACATCAGCCATGAAATGGGCATCAGCCAGGGATGCCCATTCCATTTTCTGCACCAGGACCCATTCTGACCTAGCTATGCTCCTTGGACCTTAAATGAGAACCATCATTAATGCTGTTGGAATGTACCTTAAGGAAGGAGTAATTCATGTGTTATCTTATTGAGGTCCGTGCTGTATTGGTTTTTGCTTCTAGTGTGACTGGGACCATCTGGAGGTAACTTCCAGTCTTTTAGGAAAAAAACAACATTGATGTGGGCTATGAACACATTCACTCAGTAAGCTATATACCTTTATCATGTAGCTTCCCACTGTATGTTGATCATTTCATTCATATGCGTTTATTCAATTTCACTGCAGCGTAAGGCCATTTTTAGATGAGCAGCACGTGCTTGCGCAGGAAAATCGCACACCTGGTAACAGTGCCGGGGGCGTGGTTTTAAACAAGGCAATACCCGCCTTATCGCTCTTCACGCATTCCTTTAAGTCTGCAAATTAAATACCTCGATATCGATTTTTACCAGGCGTGTGATTTTCCTGTGCAAGGCGTGCCGCTTGTCTAAAAGCGGCCTAAGATGTAGGCCATGATCCTTGGCAGGATAGTCCTATTTGCTAACTGCTATGTGCTTCTATCCTTCCCTTTTCTTTTGACCAGACTTATTCATCCAATCTCAGTCTGTTCCATTTTATTCCCATAAGAGCAACAAGTGTAGCACTTAGCAAAGTTTTAAAAAACCAAACAAACCCAGCTTGTTCCCATTGACAATATAATCTAATCAAGAAGAAAGGCAGCAGATCTACACTTTCCACATATTTGGCCCAATGAGAGAACTTGTTTTCTTTCAAAGGGAAATGATTCCTGAGACCTCCCTCTAACTCTTTCCCTAATTTTCCTCCCTCTTCCCATCACCATCGCTGCATGAAGAAGCACAGATGCCTGCTGCCAGAATGGGGTACTTAACCTGACCATCAAACAGGCCTCACAAAGAAAAGCTTTTCAGGTCCCCCAGTGAAACAACCACTGCATTTTATTATGGCGTGAAATTAGAAGTGAAAAGCCTCATGGCTCTTGCTGTTTAGTAATGCGGAATATGTCGTTTCTGATAGAAATGGTAGTGCTTGGTGGGAAGTGGGAAGCCAGGAAAGAGAAACAAAGTAGCAGTTTGGAGAAAGTTGGCCTTCCCCCCCCCCCCCCCCCCCCGCCCAATCTTTGATTGTTTGATGGCCTATTAAACCATAACACTCTGGTGGCTGCGAGGCAGAGAGCGACTCCATTCAGATGTGTATGTGTGAATCTGCAGAGGGATGTGTAAGGAGACTCATCTGTTATCTGAAGAGTTCACACCAGTTTAGCTCATTTATAAAATGACAACAAGAAAGAAACCCCCTAGACTTTGCGTAGAGAAAGCAACACTGATCGGACAGACACTTTGAGTACTGAACCAAGATGGTGTTTACAACAGGGCAGTGTGCAGTTGTCTGAAGCCATCTGGTAACAGATTGGTTGGGGAGAATGCCAACGTGGCCATATTCTTGCCTTTTTATTGGGATTTTATTATTTTTTAATAAAAAAACCCCACAACAGTAATGTTTTGTTAATGGAAATTTATTTGTAGACCATAAAAATGTGCAAAAATTTAGAAACTATTTTATTTTAGCTTTCTTTAAATACCGTTCTAAAGTAATTAAGAAAGTATATGATTAGGAGCTGAGGAACTAGCATCTGGAAAAGAAATCCTCTAGGTTGTAATCCTCAAACCACATACTCCAGAGAAGTCCCAGTGAATGTTGTTGGTTTTCAATGGGATTTTTCTGGAATAAGTGGTTTAAGGAATGCAGGCCTAGAGTTTAGGTGTATTGGGACACAGTCACTTGTTTCTTTGATGTTTGGATAGCATCTGGCATGGTATAGGCACCACCAGTAACAAGTAATAGGTCCAATAATATAAACTGTGTAACATAGAAATCCTATGTTACACAGACTCTTACTGGTTGCAATCCTGAAACTCTGCACTTGGGAGAAGTCCTTCTGAAGTCATTGGCACCATACTGGAGTAAGTATAGCACTGTAAGTCTGCTGCTTTGCAGATCATAATAGTAGTCTATAAAACCATAATACTCCAGTGGCCATGAAGCAAAGAGCACCTTCATCCACATGTGTCTGTGAATCTGCAGACAGATGTATAAGGATATTCCTCTGTTAACTGAAGAGTTATCTGGGCCATCAAGGAGAAATACACGGAAAAGGAACTAAGCATAAAAGAAGATTTTTTTTAAAAAAATAATCTTTCAGGCTATTATTTATTTTCCAAAAACCAATACAATTTTATTCATCTTGCACGAGTATATTTTATCACACAGGTTGTGTTGTGATAATAGACCTCTCATCACTGACAGACGCCAGCACTTTGGAAAAGATAATAAGTTAGTTTTGTTGTTTCTAGTTGCAAATGTGGGAAAGGCATGGCATAGAAGTTCATTTAACATGTCAACCTAAAAGTGTTATGTTCTGTGGATATTCTGACTTTCTCCAACGATGAGTTCAAAAGATTTGGTCCTGTTACTGAGAAGTCTTCTCCTTATACAAACTCCACCTTTGGATAAAACTACTACTGAGAGAAGACACCATGGGCATTTTCACACATGATGCTTTGATCCAGCCTGAAGTGAGGGCCATCACCCTGGGAAGGATCTGGCCCAGCTGCCAAACAGACGCGGCGGTGGCCCGGACTAGGGAGCATTGGGGAGAGAGCAGGCGATGTGTGGACTTAGCATCTTTGGGCAAGTCACTGACTGTTTTTACACGAGACGGTCCCACTCATGCCCATGAATGTGTGGGCATGAGTGGGGGCTGCCCGTGTGCATGCCGTGGCTGGTGGCAGTGAGTGGGTGTGTGTGTGCGCTCCCTTGACCTACACATCCTCATTTCCGCCCCCCCCCCCCAGCACATTCCCACTCATGGAACAACCAGTGAAACCGGAGGAAGCGGAGAGAGTGGCGATGCGGGGGGGGGGGGGAATCTACCTCTCGCCGTTTGACCCTGACACTCCCGCCAGCTAAAATAGGAGTCTCGGGGNGGGGGGGGGGGGGGAAATCGGTGTGCGACCGTGTGCACTGGCCCCCCTGCACCGCCCCCACTGCTGTGGTGCACACCGGTCCCCTCCGCAATGCGGCTCATGTAAAAACGGCCACTATTTCTCAACTTCAGTTCACTGTCTGTAAAATGGGAATAATAATGACCTACCTCACAGGGTTGTTGTGAGTGTGAGCTAGATATGGTTTGTAAATCAGTTGGAACACTAAAAATGCCATAGAAATTATGATAATAATTTGAGCAGTAGGTTTGTATTGAAAACATGGCATCTTAGATTTATAATGCCACATGTATCACAAGTGGTCACATAGATTGTATGACCGCATCACCAAACAAATGACAGGTCATTAATTATATAAGTATTTTTTTAAAAGAAAAACAATCTTCATCTAGGAAATTTTGCTAGTTTACCAAGTTTGAGATTTTTCACACAATAGCCAGCATCTGTAAATATTCCAGAAGATCAAGCATGTTAGGAAGGGAAGAAAATGAGCTAAATCTATATCTCAAATGTATTGGTTTTGCATCCCCAAAAGCATGAGTGAAAGAGGACGGTAAGAAGATTAATTTTATTAAAGATTAGTGTTTTTCTTCTGAACTTCAGGAAATCATTAGATTATTTACTCTGAATCTTAAAAAACAAACAAAAAACAAAACAACTACATTTACCATGCAGTCCACATATTGGGTGTTTTCAGACGTGACGGGGCGGCTTCGCCCCATCCCCAAAACAACCCAGAGTTTCCCCGCCGGGATCACCCAGGCACGGCAAACAGACGTGCCGGGGATCCTGGCAGGGAATCAGGGTGGGAGCGGGGCCGCACGGCGCAATGTGCGACTGCACGGCCCCGCCCCCTCCACGCTGCCTCACCGCCCGCCCTCTGGGGAAATGGGCGGGCCGTGAGGCCAATGCTGCTGCAGCGTCTGGCCAAGTTCACCACGACCCGGAATCCTGCCGGGGATTCCGGGCCGTGCTAGCCGGCCAGACGTTACTTTTTATTGATGCCCGCCTGGAATCACTTTCACCACGCTTCTGCGGATTTTCGCACCGGGAGCCCGGGAAGCGTGGTTGAAATTGACCCCATGTGAGTATTCAGTGTGGTGAACATCTGGCGACCGCCGAACAGACGTGCAGGGCACATTGACCACATGTAGGTATTCAGCGTGTTTCACTGTGATCTCGTCACGTCTGAAAACACCCATTGATTGGGGTTGGTCAAAGATGCACAAATAATTTGGGAGCCAATTTTGAGTTGACATAGCTGGGCATGATTTGATCTTGCAACAAAGACTGGAAACATGGAAGCCCTTCTCAGATACGAGCCTCTGTGTCCTTTCAAAAAAGCAGTGCTGCTGGCAAAGCTTGACATGCCAGACAGCTAAACCACACAGATAGATACCAAGCTGTCAGTGTTAGAAGTTACTTCCATAATAAAAGGGTTAGTATTGAAACTGTTGTGGATGTGCCCTACTGTGATGTTTTGCTTCCTTCTCTTTCTCACACAGAAACTTTCAAAATATTTTCTGTCATAACAATTCCTTCCTTTACAGATGTACGGGTAGTGCTCACCATTAATAAATCAGAAGGTGGGCCTTGCAAATTTCTGTCAAACTGGATATTTCGTTTAATCTTGGGTGCACTGCGGAATATTGGGAACTTCATGTGTGTACTGCATGACAAGCTTGGCTTTAACTAAGGTTCCTGGATGAAGCGAAAAGGGGATTGTGTGGCAGTTTCAGGAAAATAAATAAATAAACGGAACAATCTGTTGTTAAGGAAATTAAATATGAAATATAATAGAATCAGCATAGCAGAATTCAGTTCCCCAAGCTTTTGAAAACAGCACCCTACTTCAAAAGGATGATGTTGTCCACTTTATCTTGCAACCATGCTTTGGTTGCAGTGTTCAAACCAGATACAAAAGAGTAGCCCCGCTGACCTCAATAGGACTACTCTGGAGTAAAAAGTCTGAAGATTGTGTTCGATACGCACAATCCTCTGGTAGGTTACTATTAGCGGGGACTTGTCCTAGTCACTTCAATGGGCCTTGTGTCCATGCTAACTGCTAGACCTCATTCTATGTGGCTGGAAGTTTGTGCTGTTTTGATAAATTATCACCCAATTTATTCTATTATCTGCTCCCTCCCCTGGCTGCTCTTGCCCTGCATATAATGAGTAATATTAATGTGGATCTTCACTATACGATGCTTCTCACGATGCCTCACATCCTCTGGTGGCCAATGGCATAGTTAACAATGTTATTATTATTGTTATTGCTATTATTACTATTATTATTATGTATATAGCGCAAGCAATGTATTTGGCAATGTTGATGTTAATGTTGAACTGTCATTAATATCTGAGCTTACGTTAGAATCTTACCTTACACCACAGAACTATTGTTTAAGGTGGTTTGAAAACCAGGTACATATCTCTGCAGCAGCTACTCTGCCTTCATATTTTGAAGGTATTCTTCACGACCCCTAGCAGCTATTGACTTTTTAAAAAAATGAAAGCTAAGTCTCTGTAGAGCAATTGAGAGGTCAGCTCCTGCCCTGTGGCTAGTCCTTTAGCTTGTCCGTCTCCCTGTGGGAAGTTGGGAATAGCAAGTGTTCCACACTTTGGGAAATACTGCAGCACATTATCCCACAGTTAGTTTAATTTTCCATTTATTTTGTAATGCCAATTAATTTCAAATGTTCAGTTTACTATAGAATTTTCATGAAGCAGTCATAGAAAGTGATATAAAAAGGGATGGGAGAAAGCTGGACATTTTGATGATTCAGTGGAGATGTGTGGAGAGCATTTGGTGGTTGGGGGAGGGCTCTGATTCCTGGGTGTGAAGGGCAGCTAGCATTTGCGGCATGGATGCATTACCTGGACGTTAAAATGACCAGCAGTAAAATAGTAAAACAAACAGGCAAACTAGCATCATTGGGTGTTAACAAACAAGATGGTATCCCACACCTGCCCGTTTATTAGGTATTTGCCCCTGCCGGCCACATGGCCACCACACACCGGACACGCAGCCCCCCACTCACAACGGGGTCCCAGGGCACGCAGAGCCCCACTATGCGGGCAAACGTAGGCTAATGTGTGCCCACGTGACCGCATCCTGTTGGTTGGCTTGTATGCAGCCTTGTGCGTGTACAGGTCCACCATAGAGTCATGGGAGAAAAGCATAGAATGTCCAAGAAGTGACCACTTCCGACCCCTCTCTCCGAAGTTAGCACCACATAGAAATGAATGAGGCCAGTTTCTGTACCACAAAATTCTTGCTTCAGGCTCTCTACAGTGTGCAGTAGTCATCACTTGATTATATTATCAGTATATCCACTGTATGTTTGTAAGCTTTTCTTTGCTACAAGAAGGGATACCATTTTGATGGAAAACTTGGATTCTGACTAATTTCTATTGTTATTAATATTATTGTTGTTGTCGATATAGCACCACCAATGTGTAGTGTGGCCATACCTCCCCTTTAAAAGAGGACACTTATGAAAAATACATGGTGCAGGGCTGCACTAGAACCAATGCAGCCCTGCAACATGTATTTTTCATAAGCACCCTCTTTTAAAGGGGGGGTATGGCCACCCTACCAATGTGCCTATCACTGAACAGTTGTGGTAAGAGACAGGAAACTGCCATGAGGGGCTTTTTAAAAAACAACAACAAAAAACCCAACCCACAACAATAATGTTTTCTGAATGGAAATTTATTTATAGACCATAAAAATATGCAAATATTAGATACTATTTTATTTTAGAAGCTTTCTTTAAATACCTTCCGAAAATAATTGAGAAGGTATATGATTAGGAGCTGAGGAACTAGCATCTGGAAAAGAATTCCTCTAGACTGCAATCCTCAGGCCACTTACCCCAGAGGAGTCCCATCGAAGGTTGTTGGCATCAATGGGACTTCTCTGGAACAAGTGGTTTGAGGATTGCAGGCCTAGAGTTTAGTTATATTGGGAGAGAGTCAATTGCTTGTTTGATGTTTGGATAGGCCAAGTAATAGGTTCAATAATATAAACTGTTAATGTAATAGGAATCCTATGTTATACAGACTCGTATTGGTTGCAATGGAACTATATACTTGGGAGAATTCCTTCTGAAGTCAGTGACACCATACTGGAATAAGGAAGAAGCCACTGTAAGTCTGTTGCCTTGCAGTTCATAACACTGGTCTATAAAATCATAAGACTCAGGTGGCCGTGAAGCAGAGCGCCCCTTCATTTAGATGTGCCTGTGTCTCTAGTATGTACAAGGGGAGGGTGGGTAATTGTGCAAATCCTTCATGTACAGATTTATACTATAGGCAGGGTTGAACAACTGCTTATAACTAGCATCACAAATAATTAAATATATAAAATACCATGTTACAGACTCAGTCTATGGGTGTTAAGAAATGTGACGCCGCCTGGTTTGGCCTACTGTGGCCTGCCTGGGCCAGAGCCAAACCTGCATGTCTGTTCCAGGCCCATCAGATGTGGGCCTGGATCAGAAATATGGGCCTAGTAGGCAGCCAGGCCAGAAATATGGGCCTAGAAGTGGCTGGACCGATAGTTCGGGTCCAAGAGTCATGCAGATGGACCAGAGCAGGCTGAACTGGGTGGGCACATTTTTGTGCCACCTTGGCCTAGCATGGAGGGGAGGGTTGCCCATGGCAGGGGGCACTGTCGTTGCAGTGGGTGGGGCATCGACTGCAGCACAGGGGCGGAGCTAGCCAGCCACGCATTGCTCCCTGCCACCCTTCCGTGACTGAGTCATAGAATTCTGAGATGGAAAGCTTGCAACATCTTTTTGTTTGGTTGTTTGAGTGTAGTGAATACTGTTGGCAGCTACGTGATGGTCCCAGTTAGAGGTCTGCGACCCAACCCAGGCTGCTTATAAGTAGCATTGCAAATTATTTAAAGATATTCAGGTGCACACTGTGCCCGGTCCCCCTAGGGTTAGACCAGGCCAGGTTACCAGGTGACCCCACTTTTGAGTTAGTGTGAGATACCAGAAGCTAGAGGTGTGCACCAGGGACTCATGTCATTATTTGTTTTCATTTTCCATTTTTGTTATTTAAATCTTTTGTTTTCATAAATATTTTGTTTTTGCTCTTGTTTTCAGTTTCCATTGGTTATAATGGAAAACACATTTTCAGATGTAAGCTTTTTGTTTTTCATTATATTTAGATGTAACATGGGGAGATTGTACCTCCAATAGAAGGCATTATGTGTACTAAATTTCAGAAAGATTGGATAAAGGAATCAGATTTTATAAGCAGTTGAATTATGCTATTTTATGAAAATCTTCATATACAGTCTGGATGTAACTTCTTTGTCTCCCATATAATGTGGATGAAACTTGGCAAGATTATACCCCCCTCCCCAACTTTCCTATCTATACCAACTTTCAGAAGGATTGGATAAAGGGTCCTGGTAGTATAACCAATTAACATATAAATGTATGTCTGACTGTAACATCTTTGTAGTCCAACCAGTGTACATAAAATTTGGCAGGGCTCTATCCCACACCTTCAGGATTGTCTCTGCAAAATATCGGAAAGATGTGGTAAACAGTCCCAATTTTATAAGCCTGCACAGCATATGCAGAGAATGAGCCTATGCTAGGGATTCTCTTATGTGTCACTGTGGTATAAGATCTGTTTGTGATGCCATTTTGCCAGCAGAAATGTCAACCAAATATCCTCATTATGTGCTGTGACCATCCCAACTTCTCTCCCCCACTTGTTACTGGGAAGTCAGAAGCATCTGTTTAGGAAAGAGCCAATAGATATTCTCTTATGTCCTCTGTCACCGTGCTGCAGGATGTGATTGTGATGATAATCGGCCAGCCTGGGTATGTAAACCATGTCTCCTGATTTCTGGGGTGCTATCCCCAAAGTCCCAGTTATGCCTGCATCAGGGCTGTCCCCTGTGCCCGCCTTGAAGCCACCACCGACTGGTCCTGTAAAGCTGGAAGCATGCAGTAATTGGCCAGTGAATGTGTCTGTCAGTCTGTTGGGCTGCTCCACATCCCGCCTCCTACAGCCTCCCTCCCCCTGCCATGCCAGGTGCCTATCTCTGACTGGCACTGCATGTGCTACTATTTATCTGAATAATGGTCTTCAAGGGGACAACTTCACTTGCTTATATAATTGGATCCCTTTATCAAATTGTCCTGTAGTTTGACAGAGATAAAAGGAAATGTGTGAGGTGCAAATGTCTTGTAAACAGGATGGAATATAAAAATGTTACACCTGGAAATGCATTTTCAGATGAATTGCTTATAACATCAGGACCCTTTATCCAATCTTTCTGGAATTTGGCAGGAATGTTAAACTTGTGGAGGGACACAATATTCACAGGCTTCATGCAAATTGGATGGAAGATAAAGACGTTGTAGCCAGGAATGTGTATGCAGTTTTTCTTAAAAATCACACCATTTAATTGCTTATAAAATTGGTTTCCTTTATCCAGTCTTTATGAAACCTGAGACACCTAGTGCCCTCTGATGGGGGTATGATAGTCCCAAGTTTCATCAGAATCGAATGAGAAACA
The DNA here is from genome assembly GCA_003113815.1 of Sphenodon punctatus. Classification (NCBI taxonomy): domain Eukaryota; kingdom Metazoa; phylum Chordata; class Lepidosauria; order Sphenodontia; family Sphenodontidae; genus Sphenodon; species Sphenodon punctatus. The sequence goes on along the minus strand of QEPC01000801.1, from coordinate 906,506 downwards.
AAAAGTTATAGCCGGAAATACGTTTTTCAGTTTTTTTCACATTATTTCAAAAACGAAAATTTGTTTTGTTTGTTTTCATTATTATTATTTGTTTTCATTATTACAACTAAAATAAGATGAACATTTTTGTTTTCGTTATCATAATGAAAACTAATTGCACACCCCTACCAGAAGCCATTTTTGGTTTAAACACAGAGCTCCCTTACAGGAAGCACCTCCTTTATTACTTCCCTGCTTTTACACACTTCCTGGACTCCTCTGGGCCCTGTGGAGGACCAGAGACTCTATGATCACGTCACACCCACCTCATACAAAATTCTGTGTTGTCATAGCACACAAAGGTTGTGGACACACTGAAAATGGGCAGGGGAACACCTTACACCCACTTCTGATGTCATGACGCTCTGAGGATGAGGGAGCGTGGGCAGGGAAGTCAGACATTTTGGGCCTGAGATCAGTAGAGCCCAGATGCATCTGGCCCAGGTTCAGGTTTGACCCTGTGCAGTTGAACTCGGGTCCTACTTGTGCCCAAGTTTCTGGCACAAACAGGTCTCTAGTCCCAACTTCATGTGTCCCTTCCCTTGGCTTAATCCTTCCCACACCTTTCCTTAGTGGCATACACTGTCCTTATATTCACTGGTACCTTTCTCGGTGCGTGACTCCACTTACTTCATGGAGACATTTTATGTGAAGAAGTAAGTCATGATCAAGGTTACCATCTGGCTCTTATTATTTATTTAGTAATAAGTGATGCCCTTTATTAATTCTGTTTGAAGGTTACTTGCCCCACTTGGATTTTTCTTTGCACTGTCACAGGGTCCCCTAAGTCATGGCAGAGTGAAGTTCTTGGGGTAAGCTATAAGTCATTGCAGGATAGAGCCTTTTGAAGAAGGACATGGCTGGTAGTACCTGGACTAATATCCTAGACCGTAAGCCTCCTGAGGTAGTCACCTATCTTTAATGACTGTATAGTGCCAGATACATTGCTGGTGCTACATAAATAATTCCCAGAGAATAGCTACCTGGGCAACTTTGGCAGATGTCCCTTAATTTAAGGGAATAGCCCTTCTTTTAGAACCCCACAGCTCCATAGAACATAAAGAACATCCCTTATTTAATATTTTTACAACAGACACTCCTTATTTCTGAAAACCATAGCTCCATATGTCCTTTATTTTTGAAGTTTTGATTTGCGTGCCCTACACCTTGAAGATACAAATTATACACCCTTAGATACTTGCAGACTGAGTCTAAAGTTCAGAGAAAGGACTATGGAGGCTCAAGGAGGAGGTTGCCTCTGGAGATTCAGAAGAGCCAAGAGCAGAGTCTCTGCCATCAGGGTTTCTCCTGAATCTAATTGGCCAGGTGTTACAGATCAAAAGACCTGGGCAGGGAGCACTCAAGGATGTGCGGGACCAATGAAGAAAGCCTAACACTAGGTGGAGGAGAAATCTGGTATATGTATGGCAACTGTATATAAAGGCACAATGGCTGATGATGGGACCAGAGAAGCCTAGCCGATTCATGTCTTTGAGTATGGTGCTGACTGATGACACTGAAAGGATTTCCAGTAGTGTCCTTGCTGTTTACAGTACCTTGATGTCTATTTATATATTAGGGCTGAAACTTGATCTCATTTTTCCCCTCAATTCTCATCAAGAATCGAGCTTTTTGGCTTGATTTCCATGAGTATCGAGAAACGAGAAAAGCCTCGGTTCTCGACCCTTTCTCAATCGAGATTTTTTTCTTGATTTACTTACCGGAGCCACATATGTGCAGTGTCCTGTGCCAAGTCTTGCATCCTGTGTCTGTCTTTCATCTGTCTGTCTCTCTTCTCTCTCCCCTCTCTTCTTTTCTGCAGACACCAATTCCATGCCAGGGGAAAAAACAAAAAAATCCACGACTGTACATGCACAAAATGGACACTCGGGGCCATTCTGTGCATGCAGAGTCCTTTTCCAAAGTGGTGGCGATGCTGCTGGCACCACTGCGAAAAAGGGCTCCGCGTGTGTAAAACAGCATGGTGGCCATTTTGCGCATGTTTTTTCTTTTTAAGTGAGATTCTCGTGAGATTCTCACACAGTTAGCAAGATCCTCTTGAGATCTCGCTGACGGTTCTCGATTTTTTGCAAGAGGACCAAATTGATTCTCGTTTCAGCCTGAAATGATATGATTTCTGTATACTAGTATAAAGGCACAGTGAATACAGAAGTGAATATAGAAAATGCTAGATTGCACAGCTCTAGCCTCATGAAATTCAGTGTACTTCTTGCAATACCATCTACAGTCACATACACCAATTTCCCTCTGCATCATCTTGGAATAATAATGTCAAATACAGTAGCTGATCGGTTTTAGTAAGACTCTGTCCAATGAACTTAACAAGTACTTTAAATCTACCTCTCAGCCACAAATTTAGTGACGGTTCCAAATCTGAGACTAGACTTTCATTCGAAACTGGCTTTTCAGTTAGCAAGTACTTTCAGGCGGTATCAGCTGGGTTCCCAATGTACATGATAGCGTCACAGAATAAACCCTAACTGTAGCTAAAACTCACCAAATGGTGGTGCTGGCTGACCTACAGTAGCGAGAACCCATGGGCAGAACGGGCTGACAACATTTCTGTGCCATTTGTCCCTGCTGTTTTTCCATCTCCTAGGAGAAATATTACTGGTTTAATTTTTCCCTAGAGAGAGCCCTCTAAGACAGATGCAAGAAGAACTTGAGAGGAGCAGTTATTTTGAACTGTTACTTTGTAGTTCACATTTGTCATCATTTACCGATGTGTTCAACATTTTAAAACATGCTTAACAGTTCCTCTTAAGAGAGTGGCAGTGATTTTGTCGTAGGAACCAAAATGTCAGATTCACTTTGTAGTGAGCTGATTATGGACGCTACTGGCTTACTAGACTGCCGGAAAAAAATGAAACCCGGGACTCTGTCTCATTTAAGGACATACATACCATACAACACACTCTTTGGCATCTCAGACAATGTGCTGATATAAGCTGGCATGACAGCCACTTCCTCCATAGTTTAGTATACTTGTGCTATGAGTTCTGTAAAGAAGGAGCTGAATGCTTTAGTCTATAGCTACTGCTACAGATTCCAGAAGAGTAGCCGTGTTAGTCTAGATCTAAAACAGCAAAAAAATAATAATCTTGTGGCACCTTAAACACAAACAAGAACATATCTTTATGGTGCCACAAGACTCTTTCTTCCTGTTTTAGATATTGCTAGTCTTTTATTTGATGCAAGTTAATTCATTATGTGCTTGATTCCCCACTGTTACGTATTAGCTTTATGCAGTCAGAGTAAACTCTTAGTTGGTGTAAATTATACCAGAATATGAGCCCTAATACAATTCTGGAAAAAAGCCTAAAATAAGGACGGTGTGAAGACAGTGCAGCAATTTTTAAACTATGCAGAAATACACTTTATCGCTACAAAAGTGGGCTTAGCCTATGAAGTGTGGCACTGGTTTAGCAGGGTCAAACAATGCTTCATTAGTATAGAACAGGAAAGGAAGAAGCTATGTCCAAATTAAATTTCAGGCAGCTCTTTAACATAAGTATAGTGAAATGTTGGATTTAGCAAAGTCAGCATTGTTAATATCCTTCCAGTTTCCACTTATAAAGAGTAACACTGATCTTTAATGGCCTCCAATGTTTATGGTCGCAATTTTATATTATATCCAAAAGATTTCAGCTCCAGCAGTTGATTTCAACTCCCATTAAGATTTCAGCTCCTCTTAACACTGTGCTTAGGAATTTGTTCAGTGCTGACTCAGAGGGAACAGTGCCATCTACTGTCTGAATCAGCAGGCCTACTTCCTCCTGACACACCTTGGTGTTTGCTGGTAATCTGCCACTGCACACTGCTTCTGAAAGCTGGTGTTTTTAAAGAAGTAAAATAAAGCAAGAATTGGCAGAAGATTGTTTTCCTGGCATAAGCTTTGTCTTACCCTGAAAGAGGAATGTCCAGTTTCCTTTTATAGACCCTATGTTTTACAATAATCTACAATACTGGGTGGTATTTTTCTTTCTGCGGTGGAGCAATTTGTTCAGTTTGACGGATCCTTTCCACTAAGTGGTCTCATCCAGAGTCTTCTGAAATCAATAGAAAGATTCCTGATTATTGTATTTTATTGTTTTTTGAATTATGTATCCCTTTGGAAGGGAAACGTGGGGGAGGTTTTTTGTTGTATGGTTTATTCAACTGTGTTTTTTTTCTTTCTGTTTTTGTGGTTTGCTGTTTTTGGCTAACAGCCGTAAATAAATAAATATTTATTATTTAAATATTTAATATTTATAGAAAGATTCCACATTGCTTGAATGGGCAGACCCTTAGTGACTTCCAGTAAAGTTTTTTAAATGTATCATTCAGATTTTTATTTGCAAGACACTTTTTTTTTGTTAGCCTCCAAAGAGCTGGATGCAAAAAGAAAATTACTTCATTACCAGACCCTGAGGCTGCAGTCCTGAAATAATTTACTTGCAAGTAGTCCTATTGATTTGAATGGGTCTGCTTGTGAGTAAGTGACTTCCCAATTGCAGACTAATCCTTCACAATTGCAATAATTAGAATTTTGCCATTGACTTCAATGGCAGAGAACTGCAGTCTGTGTGTCTACAGCTAAGAGGAACTTCCAGTTTATGCTTGGAACATGCCGTGTACTATGGCTGTGACCCACAAACTGCTTATTTTGGAGTCGTCCTTGAAACACTAACAGTTTTCCACTGCCTGTTACAAGCATTTCAACTTATTTCACATGCCACTTAAACACGAATGGCTGAATCTTCAGCCTAGTGGCTAGTAAAGCTGGAATTTAGTTTAAAACTTTGAAAAGCAGCAAGTCTAATTGCTCTAAACAAGTGTATCTAGTTTTCATTACAGCTCAAAGAACTAGAATTAAAACAGCAAAATGCCTGTATGGAAAATATCTGATTGATGTGCTTTGTTATTTTAAGCCCTATGGCTAGTGGTTTCATTGAGTGTTTTTCCCCCCTAAAGGCACAAACTTCTTTTATTAGGACGGGATAAAAGCCAATGTTGTTTCAGTACGTTTAGTTTTTTGGGAATGGTATATGTGAACAGGTGTGCTTGCTTATGAATACCCCTCGAATGTATGCTCCTTCAAAATGAACCCTATAAAGGTATATTTCCATGAGAGCCAACTTTACAGAAATTCTCGGTGGTGAAATATTTTATTTAAAGAAATGAATATGTGTTTAATGCCAAATTGCACTGCAGGTATGTGGCTTTCCGCTTTGACCAGGGAGATGTTTAGTTTTTCATCTCTTAGGATTTCCAAGACCACCTGAACCTACAGTATCGAAAGAGTTTTAGGAACTGAGTCTTCATATCTTCCATTTTACAGAAGGGGGAAATCCTTTTATTTCCCTATAGGAATAGAGAGATCCACACAGACAGTGGATCTGTTTTGGCTCTGCTGGGCAAAGTGTGGATCAGGCAGTAGGAAGTACCTGCTGGTTGTCTTCACATCTTTTCTGCTGAGTGCTACTGTAAACCTCTGTGCGGTGTAATCGGAAAGCGAGGAAATGGCCAACTGAGACGTGGATTGGGGACCTGACTGATGGATCTGTTGCTTTTACACCAATTGTAATTGTCTTCCAACGAGAGACAATTACACCAACAACTCCTGGTCTGCTGACACTTTGTGTGCCTCTGAGTGGGTTTCTGTACTTATGGTAGTCCCCTGAAGTCTTCAGTTTGTATACATATAGGAATGGCTACCTGACAAAGGTTGAAATACAGCTTCAGAAAAAGGTGAAGCCCCAAACCTTGATTTGGGTCCACATATAGCTAATCTTGTATGTAGGCCCCTCACTGGAGGTGTGAGCGGGATGGGTGGTGTGCTTCCCTCTGAAAGGGGGATAGCTCACTGTGACTTGTTTGTGAACTTTTTTGTGGATACAATTGCTCAAATCCACCATGGTTTTAATGCAGCACTTTTAACAGTGGATGAGCTAGAGGCAGTTGAAGCCCCATCTTGTCCTGTTTTTTGGGATGAATTTCAAGATGTGTTGCCCTCTGAGGTGAGTGAAGCTCTTGGGACTGTTCGAGCCACTTACTGTGAATTAGATCCATGCCCGTCCTGACTGGTTAAGGCCAGCCGGGAGACATTAGGGTAATTGCTGGCCAGGATAGTCAACACCTCCCTTAGGGAGGGCAGGGTGCTGGCCTGCCCCAAGGAGGTGGTGGTGAGGCCCCTGCTCAAAATGCCATCATTGGACGTTGACATCCTGGCCATCTATTGGCTGGTCTCTAATCTTGCCTTTTTAGGAAAGTTTATTGAACAGGTGTGGCTCGACAGCTTCAGCTGTCAACTGAGTCAACTTCCTTGATCCCTTGCAGTCTGGCTTCCATCTGGGTTATGGCACGGAGACTGCGCTTGTGGCCTTGGTTGATGACTTTTCCCGATAGTTGGACCAGGGTCATTTGACCCTATTGATTTTGTTAGATCTCGCAACTGCATTTGATACCGTTGATCATAAGTTGCTGGTGACTTGGCTGTAGGACCAGGCAGGGATGAGCGGGACTGTTCTTGAATGGTTCTTCTCTTTCGTGGCTGGGAGAACCCAGCATGGGTTGCTGGGTGATTATTCATCTTCTCCCCGGTGCCTCACATGTGGAGTCCCTCATCTCCCACATGCTTCCCATCTTCTCCCACATGCCTTACATGTGGAGTCCCTTCCATCTTATCCCCTCGCCTGTTCAATGTGTATATGCAACCTTTGGGGGTTGTTAGAGAGTTTGGTGTAAGGTGTCATCAATATGCTGATGACACCCAAATATATCTCTTGTCTTCATCAGACTCAGGTCCGGCGGCTTACCCGGTGTTTGTCAGCTGTGGGGGACTGGATGAGGGTGAGTTGCTTTAAGTTAAATCCTGACAAAATGGAGGTGATGGTTGTGGGAAAAGCCAGGGGAGTGATGGCCCCCATCCGTCCTCCCCTGGTATCTCAGGTCTATAGTCTGGGAGTGCTCCTTGATTCACAGCTCTGCCTGGATGTCCAGGTTGCAGCTGAGGTGAAGGGTGCATTTTGCCAATTACATCTGGTACATCGGCTTTGGCTATATGTCTTGGTCTCAGACCTGGCCATGATCATCCATGCTTTTATTACCTTAAGATTAGACTATTGTAATGCGCTCTACATGGCGCTATCCTTGGTGATGGTCTGGAGACTGAAGCTGGTGCAGAATGCGGTGGCCCATCTCCTAAAGGGGATGGGCCAGTGTGAGCACATTACTCCAGTGCTCCGTTCTCTGCACTGGCTGCCGATAATCTTTTGGGCCCAATTCAAGGTGTTGGTGCTGACTTTTAAAGCCCTAAATAGCCTGAACCCCACCTACCTGCAGGACTGCCTCACCCTCCAGATCTTGGATCGACCTCTGTGGTCGACCGGGGCGCCCTCCTTGAGATCCCCTGGGTTTCCCGGGTGTCGACCATGCTCTCTAACAACCTCCAAAGGCTGCATATACACATTGAACAGGAGAGGGGATAAGATGGAACCCTGAGGGACTCCACATGTGAGGCACCGGGGAGAAGATGAATAATCACCCAGCACCACATGCTGGGTTCTCCCAGCATTATCGGTGGCTGCACTGTGGCTGTGGAACTCCCTCCCGCTGGAGGTCCGCCTGACTGCTGACCTCCCCTCTTTCTGTAGACTGTGTAAGACCGGCTGTTCTGCTGGGCCTTTGCTGAGGGAGATGAGATGAGTTGTTTGGGTTAGGGTGGGGTTGTATTGGGTTATTTTATCTATGGGGTCACTGATGTTGTTTCCTCCCATTGCCCATAGCAGTTCAGTGCAGTTGGGGATTCCCTGGTCTCCTGCTGATCAGCTGGGAGCAGGGAACCCTGCTGTTGGGGGCTCCCCCAGTCTACCGAAAGCACTTCCAGTCTTTCCTGCCTGGACTGCTGCTGGCAGATGGGGAAGTGGGGTATTGTGCTGTAACTCCAGGTTCTTCTCTAGGGCTTTGGTCAGCAGCGTTATGGGTTCACACACACAAGCCCTTTTCAAATGGACGCCCCCACACACACGTGTGTGGATGGGGGGAGAATGGGCAGGCGTCCGTGGGAATGCTGTGGCCGGTAGGTGTGTATGTGTGTGCCCTCCTGCGCTCCACCCACCTCCACTCATCACCCATGCATGGAGCAATGGGTGCCACCTCCACCCATCACCCACGCATGGAGCAACGGGTAACAATGGCAGATGGTCTGTGCGTGGAGGTGGGTGGGGGTCCATGGGAATGCACCCCCACGCACCGCGCCACCCATCCATCCCCCCATGTACCCGTGCCTGTTTAGAAACGGGCTACACGCATGCACACCCCTACCTTGCAGTACATGTGTATTCTTTCTATGTGAGTATCCAAGTTTTATACATCCCTTTGTACCATTTGGTTAATGTTTGGAAGTAGCACCCTAAAAAAGGATTCCTTCTCTTCCCATTATGCTAGCCCAGTCACTAGGCCTAAGAGATGCATGAGCCCAGCAATATGAACTTTTATACATTTTGTAAGAGAACTGTCGACAGCAGCCTATGTCTCTAGACTACGTGAAAAAATTTGGTGACATGAAACTTAGCACCCCCTAACTAAGCAAAAATGCCGATGAAATGGTGCATCAGTGAATGAGGGCACTGCCTAGTGTAGTGATAAATATTGGAAACTTTTCTCATAATCAGTGGTTCAAAATGACCTTGCTCTGAGTCTGACACAATTTTATCCTCAGGAGAAGTGGTTTTTAGAAGTCTATTATTAATTTCCTATGGGCGAAACAAACAAAACAATAAAGCTCTAAGAGCAGTTATGAATGTGGCATCTTTCTCTTCCTGACACTTTTTTTTTTCTTCTATGGATTCTCCCTAGTGCCTGGAGCCCTGCAAAGAATCCTGGGACTTGAAGAAAAATCATTGCCAAAGTTTCTGTGAGGTATGTCAGCCCTGGAGCACTCTTTCATTCTTTGTTCTGGCTGTCTCTTTCATTTGTACTACTTTGGAGGTTTTGAACTTTAAGGTGGCAGCTAATACATGGGATCTATACTTCATTCTCCTGAATTATGAAGGGCTGTGACTAAAACTGTCGGACGTGAAACAACATTTCACTTTTAGATTTGTTTTGTATTTTTATGGCTATTTTAAAGTCAAATACGGCAGCTTAAAATTTCTGTGACAACTTAATAAACAAATTTGCTCTGGATTGATACAAATAGAGTGTTTTCCCTGTCAGATTTTAATTTACATACGTAAGTAATTTTATACACTAGAGTAGCTTGGTATTTTCTGTTAGCTGCTGTCCCTGCTATTCTCCTTCCATCTCTGTGTGACTTGTGCTTGCTTTCTAGAGTTTTACCATAGACTTCTGAATAACGTACATCCAATAGGTAACTGGCATCACCATTTACATCACCACAGAATATTGGCAACAGACTCCTGGCTATTTACCAAGGCCACTTTTAGATGAGTGGCCTTGTTAGCGCGTTCTTCAACACGCTGCTGGGAGAAGCCGTGCGGGGTGTGTTGACACACACCAGAAGTGGCCGCCCATCATAGGAATCGGCAGCATGCACGGCCTTCCGCGGCCTCTTTAAAGACGCTTTCTGGAAACCCCAAGGGGGGGGGGGGTCTTTAAAGAGGCTGCGGGAGGCTACGCGTACCTGATTCCTATGGTACGGGACCACTTCCGGTGTGTGTAAATATACTCCGTGTGGCTTCTTCTCCCGTCGCATAGAGGAACATGCTTCCCTGGGCCACTCATCTAAAAGCGGCCCAAACTCACCTGAGGCTGAATTTTGTCCAGGTACTTTTCATACACACACTCTGGTGTGAGATACTGTACTTCCCACATATCCTGAACACTTTAACAGAAATATTGGGAATACAAAATTAGGCTCTGAGTGAAGATTTCATATTCTCCTGCATCCAAAAGCAGTGTGCATTAATCTTGGGCGTAGACTCAGAGCACATTTATCTTAAGCAATATCAGACTTATTTTTCAATGTTGTGACTAGTAGCACACTTTTACAATCAGGATGAAAAGAACATAAGTATTTATTTTTTTTACAAATCTGTGCAAATTAAGATGCCTAAATTTCTGACAAAGGGTGAGAACAGATTTGACAGTACCCTGTGTTGTCCTGGGACTCACCTGTATATTTGTTCCATTGCTGCCAGATGCTGGCCCACGTATTCTCTGGGGTGGGCAGGCGGCTGCTATGGAACGCGTCCTCCAGAGAAGCTTAGAGACGCATCCCAGGCCAACATCCATCCACTCGTGCCAATCCAGGTCAACACATCTATTAGGCCTGCCAAGCCCTGCTGTGAGGCAGGGTCTGTGGATCAGTCCGGAGGAACACACTCACCCTGGCCCGACTGAACAGCTGATTGGACGGCCTGGAGCTCCTCCAAGTGACAGGGACAGGAAACGGGCCCAGGAGTAGCAGCCTGGGCTGGCTACTTGTCACTGATCAGGGCTGAACTGGGAGGCGCTGGTGGGGGGGGTGGGGTGTTGAAGTGGCACCTGGACTTAATAAATGACAGGGAGCCGGCCCAGCAACAGCAGCCCTGACCAGCTTCCTGTCACTTGAAAAGGCTGACTGGGGCTTCCCTCAGGAGCACCCCCATCAGCTGTTTGGTGGACTGGGTGTGTGCACCAAACAGCTGATTGGGGGGAGAGCAGGAGTGCCCCCACCATCAGCTGTTTGACAACTAGCTGCAGCTGTTTGGCGGTAGCTCTTCCCAGACCCCATCCTGATGGGAGCAGCATTAGCCTAGGAGCCCCGTCCATGTAAATGGTTCCTCAGGCTACCGCAGGGCATGGAGGGACCAGTGCTAGTGGCCCCCCACCCCAGGTGAAGGGTTGAGGGTTGCTCGTGTGAACAGCCCTCCCCGACAACCCAAGGAGTGGTGGCTGCAGTGGTTCGCTCTGGGGTGGAGTGGGGAGCCACCTCACAGCCATCACCTTTCTTTTCATCCAGATAAGACTACAATATTCCAGTCACACTTTTAAACCTTGTTTTGTGCAGATGTAAGGTTTTTCACAGTAGTGCATGTCTATACGTGTGCTTGCAAATTGTGTCAGACCCCATCAAGAGCAGCAGCCTTAAAACATGCCTTGAGAATTGTTACAAAGGACTGTCAAACAACAGGCAGAAGATCAAGGTTTACTTACTACAAATGGTAATCCTTACTTAAAATAAATGGATTGGGTAACATAGTTAAACATTTGTAAGACAGGAAGTCTTGATTAACTGGCCAGAATTTTCAAAAGTACTTATTGCTGGCCTTGTACTACAGTAATCCATAGTAAAATTTCCATTGGCTTCAGTAAGAATGTTGTTGGGTCAATGTTGTTAGCTTTTGAAATTCCTACCCATAGTCCTTCAACAGTATGCTAGCAGCTGGTAGTTTTGCCTACAGTAGGATGGTGTGTATAGTAGAAGCCGTTTTATCTCCAGCAAGAGGAGCATGCCTTCTCCTACACTGAAGCTGCAGCATATTCCCCTCCACCCAAAGCAGCTGACAAGTCTTATTAAGAAGTAGATGAGTTCCATCTCAGCTAGAAGGTAAGGGCTATGTCTCTTCCTCTTTTTTTTTTTTTTTTTGCCCTGCGTGCAGCAGGCACAGTCTGGCTATTAAATTCATGCCTGTGGCCAGTCAGGGCTTAATTTGTACCAGAGCTTGCCAGGGCTCAGCCCCAGTAATTATTTTCCATGGCAGGCCATCACCTTTTTCAGAGCATGGGTGTTTGTAGACTAGCGCCTCCACACCCATTACCCACCTATCACCCACCCATCATGCATGTTGCAGGGCTGCATAGCGCACCAATGCAGTTCTGCAGCATGAATGATGGGTGGGGAGGCGCTTGTCTAAAAACACCCCTAGTTGCTGCTACTACTCTACAAGGCCCCAGCTGTGGCTTGATTCACAAGCACCAGCCTCATGCCCAGTTTCTCTCCTAACAGGGTTGGGGCTGATCATTCTAGACCTCCATCAAACTGAATCAGGCCCAGAGCAAGGGTTTTCAAATTAAAGATAGGCGCAGAGCTTATGGAGTGTATGTGTGGGGGTGTCTGCCAGGGCAGCTCCACTAGCTCCACCCCCTTCCCCATACTTCCAGGGCAGGCTTGAGCCTCAGAACCTCTTAAAATGGAACACTATGTACAGTGCCATTGTGTACCAGTATCCCAGTCTTGGAGTGGCAGCAGGGAATGGTGGATATCAGAGCCCAGAGTGGGGTCGGTGTCTAAGGGATCTATACCAGCAGGGCTTCAAGTCTGGAGCAGGATGCTAGGAGGCAAGATTGTAGAGCAGAGCATGGTTCAACAGCCAGGAGATGGGAGAGTCAATAGGAATAAAGACAGAAGGGAAAAAGTGAGACACAAAGTGAGACTAGCAGGCTGAGTCTCTGCTTAGATGTCCATGACTCTGACCCAGGAAGTAGATATAGTATTTCTGAACCAGTTGGGAGGCAGGATCATGCAAGCCAGTTGGGATCTATGCAGGGTGAGGCAGCTTCCTGCAGGGGAATGAGTTTTAGTAGGCTCCAAAGCTTTGAGCTTCCATGGTGGCTTTGTGTCAAGATGCCCCATCCAAGAGCTCAGAGAATCTGGATTCTAGACCTTTGTGTACCAAGTCCTGATACTGGTCAAGGTAATTTTCTAATAGTTTGACTTTCGTGATGGAACAAGATTAGGAACATTTTAATTACATTATGTGGTGCTCGCTTGTCCTGGCCTACAGTGATTTTTAAAGTCATCTCCTAAATTACAACAGCTCAGACTCTCTTACACCCTCGTATAATCGTGGGTGCATTTACTTCTTCGGGAATCTGACCGTTGGAGAATCTAAGACCTATTGCACATCCACATTATTGGATTGAATCTAAGACCTATTGCACATGCAAATCCACATTAGTTCAGCTAATGGCATGTTTTTACACCAATTTAATTAAAGTGGTGTAAAATCCTGTGTTTGCAAAAATTTTTTATATAAGAATGGATTGTTTTATATAACTGAATTGATCAATATAACTAAATTGATCAGTATAACTCAATTGATTAGTTAGGTCTGTCAATTCTTTACTAACTCAAGCTAAGTGTAATAAACCAAAAAAATTGTCTACAGAGAGTTTTGTACTTTTAAATAACGGGTTCTGTTTCTAATTAAAACATTACAGCTTTCTTCTGTAGATAACACCTAAGTTATTGTAAATGGTTATGACTTACATCGTCTTCTACATCACCTTACAACTTCTCTGTCTCTAAATATTTTAGATATGTGCATACATTTTTGCTTAAAAGGGGAACATTTGTAGAACACTGCACCATTGTACTTAGGATCTGCTAGCATCCCTCTTTGATTAGTGATTTTTGTGATGGAAGCTAATTTTAGAACTTCAAAGGCCTGTAATGAAGAACAGCGCATTTAGTAGCTAACTGAAAAATGAACTGTGAAATAGGGTGAAGAAGAGAAATCTTGAGGACATATTATGCCTCAAGGAGCTATAAAGTTTTTTTTAATTAACTAGCTGCAAATTTGTGATGTTTTAGGATTTGAAACTATCACACACAAACACACACACACGTCACTAATTTCAAATGCCATGCAGATTGGATTAACTCATGCCATTCTCAGTTGCAGTCAATTTCTCCTTGCTCAGCATAATATTTGGAAGCAAAGCTTAGCTCCAAAGTTCTCATAGTGGGTGTTTTCAGACGAGATGCTACCCCACATGACCACCCAGGATCCACGGGCCGCCCGTCTGTCTGAAGGTGGAGTGGCTGGACGGGCGCTCCCTCCGGGAGCATCCACAGAGCACCGCCAGGAAATCCAGAGTGCTCAGTGTGGGGCAAGCCAAATAGCTCCGTGGCAACGGGCGGCCATGGAGGTCCTGCCCGTATGAACGGTGGCAGTCAGCCACACCAGCAAACAGGTCTGCTACTCATGGCCACTGTGGGCAGGGGAAGCAGCCATTGCAGTTCACAAAAACTGTCCGGGAACGCTGGGGTGCATGGGTTCCCCAGTGCTTGCGCCAGGAATATATCACTTATAAAGGCTAGCTCAACGTTTCCTTCTCCTGCATTGTCTGTGGCAGGAGGAGTGCATGCCGACTCCCTCTGTGGTGGTGGTAGTCATGCGGGGAGTCACCCAGAACCTTCCCCATGCACTCCACCTGCATGGGCACTCATCCCTTCCCCCCCAGCACCGTGCTCATTTAAAAACACCCAGTCTCTTCCTGGGAAATATGGACATGATTCCACCAACCTTATTTGGGTGAGTAAACCACTGGGATTGAATGAGTAAGACGTAGCAAGATAGGGACTCTAGGACTGTTTTTAGATTAAACACTACCACGCAGGTCCACCCACCCCCCACCCACCTCAGCACCTGTCTGAAGGTGGTGTGTGCTTGGTGGGGGTGCACACGCCCATAACTGCTCACGGAGCACTGGCGAAAAAGCTGGAGCACTCCATGCAAGGGTAGGCAGAATGGTACGTGGGGACAGGCACCCACGTATCCCTAGCCTGTACGAATGGCAGCAGCAAGCCATGTCAGCTGAGTGGTCTGTGGGTGGGTAAACAGCCTTTGCAAGGCACAGGAACTGACTAGGAGTGCTGGGGAGTCTGGGTTCCCCAGCGCTCGAACGGCTCAATATACGAGCCGTCCGAGCGCCCAGTGCACTTCCCCCTCTCCCATGGTCATTTAAAAATGGCTTAAGTTTGGCCCTTCAATTGGAAAGTTTAGGTAGTTATAAGAACAATTTTAAATGAGGTTTTATGAACACAAAGCTATTGTAAAAAGTACATGCTTTTAATATATGTATCTTTTTGTGAAATCCAGACCCATGTTTGTCAAGAGGTAAAATTAAATGCAAGAATAGTTAAAAAAAATCCAACAAACCAACCCCCCCCCCACCTCTTGATGCTATTACTATAAAAGATGGAGATTGTGTAGTTCAAATGGTATCTTTCATTAAACCATTAGGTATCTCTCTATTAGTGAGAGAGTGTAATCTATTGAGCCTCAAAGGGATGTAACAAGTTAGACTAGGAAAAGCATGATGGGTGTCTATGGCTGTGTGACCTGGCAGGGGTTTGCGAGACTGCTTTTGGGTCTTTCCGTTCATTCCTGGCTGGAAGAACCCAGAGGGTGGTGATGGGCAGTGACTCGTCATCCCTTTGGGAGCTCCTTGTGGGGTCCTCCAGGATTCCATCTTGTCCCTGTTCCTGTTCAATGTATATCTGAAGCTCCTGGGCGAGGTTGGGCATAGATTTGTACTCAAGTACCATCAGTATGCTGTAGGGATGTGCACAATAACTTTCTTTCAGTTTTGTTATTACTTTCATTTTCATTATTAAAATGTCACCCGTTTTCATTATATTTAATTAGTCTTTGTTTTGTTTTCATCTTTATTTTCAGTTTTGATTTCCATTGATTTTAATGGAAACACATTTTTGACTGTAACCTTTTTACTTTTCATCTGATTTGGACAAAACTTGTCAGGGTTGTATCTCCAACAGAGGGAATTATGTGTGGCAATATTTGGAAAGATTGAATAAAGGGATACAATTTTATAAGCAGTTGAATTTTGTTATTTTACAAACATCTGTGTACATGTTTCTGGCTGTAACATTTTTGTCCCCCAACTGATTTGGGTGAAACTTGGCAAGATCATACCACTCTCCAAGCATACTGTCTCTGACACATTTCAGAAGGATTCTGATGTTATAAGCAGTTATCGCAGCTTAAGCAATTAAGCTGTAATGTCTTTGTATTCCATCCAGTTTACATGTAATTTGGCAAGATCATATCTCAGACTTTGAGGATCATTTCTGCCAAATATCAGAAAGATTTGATAAAGGATACCAATGTTAAGTCTGCACAGCATCTGCAGAGAATGAGCCTATGCCAGGGATTCTCTTATGTTTATCCCTGTGGTAGAAGATGCATTTGTGATGCCAATTGGCCAGCAGAAATGTCACCCATATATCATTCTGTACTGTGACTACCCCAACCCCTTTCCCTCACTTGTTACTGGGAAGTTGGAAGCATCTGATTTGGAAAGCGCCAATAAGAGATTCTCTTATGTCTTTTGTCACAGTGCTGCAGGATGTGATTGTGATAACAAGTGGCCAGCCTGGATGTGTGAACTATCCAGGTGATTTCAGACGTTACGGCGGGCCCCATTCACCACGGGCCTTGGGGTGATTCGGACCACGGCCCGGGGTGAAGGGGCGTGCCAACAGACGTGCGCTGCTCCTCCCCGGGCCGCGGGGACCGGCGAACCACGGCCCATGGTGAATGGGGCCTGCCGTAATGTCTGTTGGTGAACCGCAGATCGTGGTGGGGGCGGGGCTGCATGGCACAGCATGCTGCCGCATGGCCCGCCCCCTGCGTTCCACAACGGCCCTCCCCCCCGCCGGACGGGCAGGGAGAGCAGCCAATCTGGCCGCACTCGCCACTGCGGTCAGAGGGGAATGGATTCCACCACCAGCAGGGGTGAGTGAACAGACGTTACGATTCACTCACCCCTGCCATGGTGGCCATTCATCACACTTCTGGACCCACTCACGTCCTCGGGTCCAGAAGTGTGGTGAATGCAAACGTGGCCCACGTTTGACTGTGGTGAACATCTGGCGGGTAGCAAACAGACGTTCACCACAGTCAAACACGGGCCACATTTGAGTGTGGTTCAGGCGTGGTGAATCTTGGATTCGTCACGTCTGAAATCACCCTATGTTTCCTGATTGCTGGGATGCTATTTCCCTGCCCTCTGTCTTGCTGCCTGAAGTTCCATTTATGTCCCTTCTATGCCTGCTTCAGAGCCACCCAGAATTGGTCCTGTAAAGCTGGAAGCATGCAGTAAGAGAGACCAATCACATCTCTGTCCCAGCTGGGTTGTCTTTGAAATGTCAAGCCAATTGGCCAGAGGAGATATCTGCTGATTGGCATAGGCTTCAGTCTGAGTGGGAACCCCAGGTGCATAGGGATGTCCGTCAGCTTACAGAGAATGCCCCAGAAGGGGGCAGGAGGATGTTGGGCAGCACCCCAGGTGTATGGGGATTGGATTTATGAAGCTAGCTGAACTCTTGCAGTCAGCTGTAGCAAGCACACACAAAAAGCCTGCCAGCAAAGTCTGAGAAAATGCGCTGACCAAAGACAGAACTAACCACAGACAAGTAGCAGACCCAAGGAACAGCAGCTTATATCTACCCTCTATGCCCATCACCGATTGGTCCTGTAAAGGTAGAAGCACGCAGTAATTAGCTAGTGAATGAGTCTGTTGGGCTGCTCCCTCTCCCTGCTACAGACCCCTCCCCCCTGCCATGCCTGTCATTGTATGGCACTGCATGTGTTATGTACCTGAATAACAAGTCTTCAACGGGGAAACCTTAATTGATTATAAAATTTGGAGCATTTATCAAATCTTTCTACAGTTTGGTAGAGATGATCCCGAAGGTCTGCAATACAGTCCTGCTAAATTTTATGTAAAATGGATGGGCAAAAAATTCCACAACCAGAAATACATTTACAAGTAAATAGCTTATAACATCAGGACCTTTTAGCCAATCTTTCTGAAATTTGTCAGAGATAGTAACCTCGGGGAGGGGCATAATCTACCCAATTTTCATGTAAAGTGGATGGATGACAAAGAAGCCCGGAGCCAGGAATATGTATTCAGCTTTTCTTAAAATTACAAAATTTAATTGCGTAAAAAATTGATTCCCCTTACCCAATCTTTCTGAAATGTGCTACACGTAATGCCCTCTGTTGGGGGTACAATCTCACCAAGTTTAATCAAAATCGAGTAAGAAATAAAAAGTTATAGCTGAAAATGTGTTTTAGTGTTTTCCCATTAACTCATAATAACGAAATGAAATTCTTTCGTTATTTCATGATTATGTTCTTTCATTTTTGTTATTCACTAATGAAAATGAAAGAGCCCGCTTTCGTTTTTGTTATTATAATAATAGAAACGAAATGAACAGTATGCTGATGACACCCAACCCTACTTCTTCTTTATCTGACCCAGGTCTTGCAGTCTCAGTGCTTACCCAGTGGCTGGCTGCTGTTGGGGACTGGATGTGGGTGAGCCGATTGAAGCTGAATTCAGACAACTGTAAAGTGATAATGGCTGGCCAGCCTTGTGACCTCAAAGACGTAGGGACCCCTGTTATTGATGGGGTGCAGCCTCCTTTGGTCACTCAGGTTTGCAGGCTTGGGGTGCTCTTGGATCCATTGCTGCGCCTGGATTGTTAGGTTGCGGCGGTGGTCAGGAGCGCGTTTCTCCAATTACATCTGGTGAGAAGGCTGTGACCTTTGTTATCCGATTCAAATTTGGCCACCGTCCATGCCTTCATAACTTTGAGGCTAGACTACTGCAGTGCAATTAGCCTTGATGATTGTTCAGAAGCTGAAGTTGGTGCAGATCACGTCAACCCATCTTCTTTTAGGGGCAGGTCTCTGGGAGCACATTACACCAGTGCTTCAGAGTCTGCGCTGGCTATCAGTAGCTTTCCGGGCACAATTCAAGGTACTGGTTTTGACCTATAAAGCCCTAAATGGGTTGGGCTCCAGGTATCTGAAAGACCATCTCCTCCCTTATGTCCCATCACGTCCTCTGAGGTCAGCTGGGAGCGCCCTCTTGCAGGTATCATGTGCCTGTGAAGTTTCTATAACAAGAGCCGGCTGAGCAGCGTTCTCAGGGGCTGTCCTACGATTATAGAACTCCCTCCCCTTAGAGGTTCATCTAAGCCCGAGCCTGCTCATCTTTGGGAAATTATGTAAGACCTTTCTGTTTGGTCAGACATTTGGTAGGCAGGGATAGGGTTGGGTGGGGCTAGATGGTGGGGTGGGGATAGGGAAGGGCTGTGGGAGAGTTAAGGGGATTTTTTTTAGATGATTTTATTGATTGTAAACTGCCCTGAGCCATAATGGGAAGGGTGGCATATAAATTTGCTTAAGTAAATAAATATATGAAAGCAATCACTTGTGTGGAAGAAGTAGGAAGATAATTGGTGTTTCAAACATTTTGGCCCTGTGAGACCTGAGAGTTTTCATATTCTCACCAACAGTAGTTGGCCCAATAAAAGATATCACCTGAACTACTTTGTCTCTCTCTCTTCCATTTGGGACTTGCACAGCAACCACTCTCTCTCTCTCTGAAAATATAAGAAAGTCCTTGTGTATCAGTGGGATTCAAGCTGCATAATGAAGACCTATGAGTATGTTTTGTCTTTCTAGAGTGGCACTGTGCATGACATATGAATAGTGTGCTGTGGAGCACTAAGGAAAAAAATTGTGGATAATCCAAAAATGACTGTTCGGACAATCCTTTTCCTTTGTTTTGCGAATGTTTTTAATCTATCATTGAGCAACTTTGTAGCCAGCAAATATGAGGCAAACAAGAAAAAGCTGGCAGATACAAAGAACTTAATTCCATAAAAGATGGTGGTCTGGCCTAAGGGAATTTACCATTCTGTGGTCTTTGTTTAGAAGCTACATGGATAGATAAATCCTTAGGGATAATCTTGCAATAGCTAAAAATCTGAATTTTCTTTCCAGAGCTCTTGGAAATCTCACAGCATTCTTCTGGTTTTTTTTCTGCTGAAGACTTTGTACAATTCTTTGTTTTCCTTTTAGCCTCTTTTCCCCAAGAAGAACTATGAATGCCTAACTAGCTGTGAATTCCTCAAGTACATCCTGTCGGTGAAGCAAGGAGACTGCCCAGCACCTGAGAAGGCCAGTGGTTTTGCGGCTGCCTGCGTTGAAAGCTGCGAGACTGACAGTGAATGCTCTGGAGTGAAAAAATGCTGTTCCAATGGATGCGGACACACATGCCAAGTACCAAAAAATCTGTACAAAGGTAGAGATCATTAATAGGCTTTTTTTTTTTTTTTTTAACCAAGCCTGACTATTAAGTCTGCCTGGAAAAAAGGCCTTCGTTTCATAGGGTGTGGGTGTGTGTAAAAGAGAGACGGCAACAGAGGGATGTGGTAGTGAGGATATTTTAGTAAACAGAGGGAAGAATAACTACAGATTGTAGTGATAGAATTCTAGAGTTGATAACTACCTTTAAAGGTCATCTAGACCATCCCTTCATGCTGAAAGTCAGCATTAATCAATCACACCTGAACAAACCTTAAGATATAGTTATCTATCCTGCTTTTAAATTCAACTAGTGTTGTACGCTCCACAGCCTTACTCGGTAGCTTGTTCTGTTCCCTAATTATTCTTATGGTTAACAGATTCCCCTAATATTTAACCTAAACATTTCTTCTAGCAACTTAGGCCTCATTGCCTCTTGGCCTTAGTGTCCATGGGAAACATCTGACTGGCATCCTCCTTAGAGCAGATTGTTAGATACTTGAAAACTGTGGTTTGTCTTAGGACTGAAACGAGAATGGGGTTTTGGTTTTTTTCCCCCAAGAATCTCATGAGAATCACAATCCCTTACCGAGATCTTGGGAAGATCTTGCTAATGGTGGGAAATTCAACAAGAATCTTGTTTTTTAAAAAAAGTAACTGCGCATGCACAAATGGCCACCGGGGCCGTGCTGTGAATACGTAGCCCTTTTTCAAAATGGTGCTGACAGCGCCACCAGAATTTTGGGAAAGGACAGCCGTTACTTGTATGCTTCTGTTTTTCTTCCCGTGTATAATATTTGTTTGTTTATTTATTTATTCATCTTAAAGTTTTATTTTCCTTTGTTTCTAATTACTCTCATGTTATTGCTGTCCAAACAGTTTTCCAATTGATCAAGATAATTCCATCCTCTAAAATGTTTTTAAAAACTTGGACAAGTATTCTTTCCACCTCCCTTTCCGCTAAAAGGAAAATTGTGATCAGATGATTTACGCATCAGATATTAACAAAAAGAGGCCACTCAGGATACAGAAATCACAGGTTTAAGGAAAAGTTAAGCAACATTATGTCTGTATAACATGTTTTTTTTCCTCCCCTAACTTTTCAATAGCTTATTATTGCATCATAAATGTTTTCTCTTTTAGAAGCTGCCAGCTCTTCTGAACTCCTTTATAACATGTTTTCAAAAAGTTAAGCTGCTACATTTTTTGTTCCTTATAGAAAGTGAAACCATATATGGATGCTGGTGAACCATGGAGTTGTTGCCATTAACGAACCTGAATCATAAGCAGAACAAATTGGCCAGTTCACGAGAGCCTTAATTTGAGACAGACAGGAGAAACAGTTAGAGCAAGAAAAAATATTTAATGATAAACGGTTTAAGTGACTTTAATCACAGTTAATCCTTGTTTCTAGAATGCAGCAGGTAGCACCACCAAGTACTAAATGTGTGCTAATCCAATAAAGGAGAAAATAATTGCTGTTTTCTGAATTGGTGGCCTTGACAGTTTGAGAAGCAAATGGTGATACACAATCCTTACGAATGCTAACAAATGCAGTGTTTCAGCACTTGAAAAAATCTAGGGCAAAATGAGCTATTAAATTTTCTTTAACTGCTGCAATCAGAATTTTGAAATTGTGGCATGAATGGTTTTTCTGACAATGTTAACAGCAAGATATGATAGCGTAAGGAAAAATTGGTGCTAAAATCAAGAGCACAGCTTAATTTTCTAACATTTAAAATAACTTTTGTGTACTTAAAAATATTCCCAAAGTCTAGCCCCAACATTGAAGATCATATTGTGTGATCACAAGGGGCTTAACTTTTACACATTTTCTTATACTTGTATTCTTGTATTAAGTCAGCTATCCCTGCCTTAGTGATGAACGAAGATTCTACACTTTTATATTTCCATTAGCCCTGCAAAGAGTATTATCAAAAGAAGTGTTCGTTTCCAAGCACATATTCATATCCAACCCACAGTTAAACCTGTGTACTCCAGTGACCAGGAACCAGTGGCATTGTCAGAATGTTTGCGGGGGTCAGAGGGCTGGTTGGGGTGAAGGGAGCAATTTATTCAGTAATGCCCCACCCCCTTCAGAGCATCCTTCTTATTTATTTATGATTATTTATTCACTTTTACCCTGCCTCTCTCTGCCTCCAGCAGCTCTAGGAGGCTACAAAACATCATAAATACAGTATAAAATTCTATTAAAATTCAATATAATATAAAACCAATAAAAACATTTAAAACAAAAAAACACATTCTGTTATACAAATAAAAGTAAAAAAGCATCCTCCCACTCTTAACCCTCCCAAACCCTTCCCCATCACCGAATAATGATTTTGTGACACGCTGAAAGAGGTGTAGGAAAGGACTGGGACAATAAGGGTGTTAACACACCAACAGAGACTGCCCCAGAACCCACAACCACCCCATGGAGCCCCTATGGAGCAGCCATCAGCCATGACTGCTCTGGGAGCCCTTCAAAGAGGCGGCCCCCTGCCCGCTATTTATAGGCTTGCGCCAGCCACCATAGATAGTGGGGGTGGGACACCAGGGAGAATACTGGATATCAGATTTGTCGGTATCGGATTTACCAGTATCGGCATACTGTTTTTTTTAATATTGGCTGCTTTACCAGTTTTTTTACATTGCGGCCATTTATTTCAATGGCTGCAATGTAAAAAAACCGGTAAAGTGGCCAATGTTAAGAAACCGGTATGCCGATACCAGTGATGATCGGATTACTGGATCAATCCGATATACCCGATTATCGGGTGTAACGGATTAATCCGATACCGATGTTCCCACCCCTAATATATATTGTTAGCATACTGTCTCTCCCTCCCCTCACCCCAACTACCTGAGAACTGGGAAGCCATTCCAATGATTTTGCTGTCACCAGCTGGCCTGGGGAGAGCGAGATCGACAGCACCCCCCCAACTGTTAGACGGGCCCTGAGGAGAGGCTTGCATACCTCTTCCCCCACCGCTGGCTGTCAGCTGAGAAGTGTGTGCTAGCACTGGCTTCAGTGGAAAGGGGGGTCATGGCCAGGGAAGTCTTCTTCCCTGGCCATGACCCCCTTTCCATGATTTATTATTATTATTATTAGCAGTGGGGATCAAAGACAATGTGTGACCGTTGTGCTCCCCTCTCCCACCTGCCTCTCAGCTGTTTGGGGCATGATCTTTGCTGGCTTTGATAGAACAGGGTCCCAGACTGATCATGAACCCCCCCTTTCAATTGGAGCCAGCGCTAGAGTGCCCCACTCAGCTGAGAGGTGGCTGGGAGAGGGGAGCGCTGGGAGAGGGGAGCACAGATCACGCCCCACTAAGCCTAGAGGAGGTTCAGAGTGGGGAGCACCGATCGCACCCTGCTCAGCTGGGGGAGGGAAGCACAGATTGAATCCCTCTCAGCTGGGGGAGGGAAGCACAAGTCGTGCCCTGTTCAGCTGAGAGACGGCTGGGAGAGGAGAGCACAGATCACACCCCTGAGAGCCTCTGGAGTCTCCTGCACTCCCCTCTACCCACTGACTGTCAGCTGTGAGGGGTGTGCTAGCTGTGCCTCTATGGTGCTGGCAGACCCAGGGCTATGGACGACCCCAACACACAGGGCATGGCCCTGTGGTTGTCTGTTGTCCCAGTTTGGGCCTGGTTAACCTACACTGCATGCTCTGCATTCCCAGAGATTACATGGTGTGGGGCTGCCCCAGGGCAGGGTGTCCATCTGGTGGGCACCATTCAGACAGACAGGTCAATTGGGGACTGAAGGGGGCCAATGCGGGGCAGTGTATCATTTGTTTTCACCCTAATCTTGCTGCACCCCTTTTGGGCATGATTTAAAGAGTTAGATTTTTGCTGAACTAGTTCAGTTAAAATTGCCTAATCTCATTTGTGACAGCAGCATGAGTCTGATGTATCAGATTAACTTGAAAAATTCAGGCTGAGTTGGCAGTTCCAAAAAATCCCCTACAGTTAAAATTTACTCATAAACTCTAGTGAATTTTACATTCCTACAAATTAACCATATGAAGGCATGCTTTCAGAGGAGAACTTCTCTTTACATTAAAAGAAGATACCTATTAGTTCTTGGTTAAAGTTTAGTCTTAAGCTCATTGCAGTCTGAGCAGTGAGAATTTTATTTGAAACATGAGAGATAGCAAGTTAACCATAATGAGTATTTCAATAATAAGTTCTTATGCACCCCTGAGCGCCAGCTGTGTGGAACTGGTTTTATTTAATGTCAGCACTGCTCTTTATAAATCAATCTGAAGAGTTTGTATTACAATAAATAAGATGCAACTATTTAAACTTTTCTAAAATGATAAAAGAAATATTCAGCTTTCATGGCTCTATACTTTGAAATTTATTATTATTATTATTATTATTAATAATAATAATTCATGGTTCTGTTGAACTTTCAGTATTCCTTTTTTAGTGGACTTCTGACACTCTTGCATGCATTAAAGGTCTTTTTTAAATGGGCTGTGGCTACAGGGGGATGGGTGCGCGCACAACAGCGTAGGTGGTGAGGAGGGGCAGTGTACACGGGCACACACTGATTCCCCCTCAGTTCCCCATGCATTCCCACTCACGGAGTAATCGCCGTTTTGGCGAATTACTCTGTGAGTGGGCGATGGGTGGAGGTGGGTGGACCTGCATGTTTCACGAGAGCACGCCCACCCACCCACCTGCCACGGCAGTCGCCCTGGCTATCTCTCTACTCCCTCTCTCTCGCCATCTATTCAAGCTCGCCTCACCAGCTGTCTCTCTGATATCTCTACCTGGATGTCTCAATGTCAACTCAAACTCAACATGACTAAAACTGAACTCCTCATTTCCCCCCTCATTCTTCCTCTCCTGCTTCCCTGTCGATCGTTATCGACAGGGTCACCATCCTTTCCGTCCCCCAAAGCCCGTAGCTTAGGTTTCATCTTTGACTCACCCCTTTCTTTTAAACCCTGCATCAACTCTGTTGCCAAATCCTGTCACTTCTCCCTCCATAACATTGCTAAGATTCGCCCTTTTCTCTCTGTCTCTTCTGTCAAAACCCTTGTTCACGCCCTGGTCATCTTTTGCTTTGATTACTGTAACTTCCTTCTCACTTGCCTCCCCCGCTCTCCCCTTTCTCCCCTTATCTCCGTCCAAAACTCTGCTGCCTGGGTCATCCACCTCGTCCGTCGCTTCGATGTGCAGCCCCTCCTCTCCTCTCTTCACTGGCTCCCCCTTCCTGAACGAATCCTGCACAAGCTCCTAGTCTTCACCTATAAAGCTCTTCACAACCTTGCTCCCCCTTCCTCTCTCCCTAGCTCCCCCCATGCCTGGAACTCCCGCCCTACCCACATTGGCCTTGCCCCCTCCCTTCGTACGTTCAAATCCCTCCTCAAGATCCACTTCTTCCGCTCTGCCCTCCCCGACTCCTTGATCCCCTCACCTAACTCCTATTGATACCCTCCATCCAGTACCTGTTACTCGAGGTCTGTGTACTCATATCCTCACCACACGAACTAGCCAGTCATCATTCTCAATATAACCAAGCCAAGCATGTGCACCTGGGACCTCGCATCTTTGTGAATGTTACACTCCTTGTCTCTCCCTCTGTTCTCCTTCCTTCGTCTCCCCTGCCTCTCAGATTGTAAGTTATCTATTCCATTACTTTGTACATTTTACAAAGGGAAGGGACCATATCTATTGCTTTACTTTGTAAAGGTACATTACTGGCACTATATAAATGCTTGCTAATAATAATAATAATAATAATAATAATAATAATAATAATAATAATATAATATAATATGCTGATGACACCCAACATTTTCATCCTACCCAGACCCGGCAGTCGTGGTGCTTACCCAATGTATGGCAGCTGTTGGGGATTGGATGAGGGCAAGCCGACTGAAGATGAATCCCGACAAGACGGAGGTGATGGTAGTGGGGAAGACAGTGGATGTGGCAATTCCCATAATTGATGGGATCTGTCCTCCACTGGTTTCCCAGGTCCGTAGTCTGGGCATGCTCCTCGATCCTCAGCTCTGCCTGGATTTCCAGGTGGGGGCTGTGGCGAGGAATGCATACCGCCAATTAACATCTGGTGCGATGGCTTTGGCCGTATGTTTCAGATGGTGACCTGGCCGCTATCATCCATGCTTTCATTACCTTGAAATTGGACTATTGCAACGCACTATACGTGGGACTACCTATGGTGACGGTTCAGAGACTGCAGCTAGGGCAGAATGCAGCGGCCCATTTCCTTACAGGAATGGGTCACCCTGAGCACATTATACTGGTGCTCCAGGCTCTGCACTGACTGCCTATAGTCTTCCAGGCCCGATTCAGGGTATTGGTTTTGACCTATAAAGCCCTATATGGCCTTGGCCCGACTTACCTACAGGACCACTTCGCTTTCCGCGCTCTGATCCTCTGTGGTCAGCTGGGAGCACCCTTTTCGAGGTTCCGCGTGTGGTCCGGGGGGCCACAATGGCGAGGTCGTTCTCGGTGGCCGTGTCTAAGCTGAGGAATTCTCTCCCGGTGGAGGCCCGGGTGGCCCTGGATCTCCCTTCCTTCTGTCATATGTATAAAACCTGTTTGTTCCACCTGGCTTTTGATGAGGGAGATGGGGTGTAATGTGGGTTGGGGGGTGGGGTTTGGATTTTTAGTTCTGTGTCTTCTCTTTTAATATATTGTTTGATTTTTATCTATTTAATGTGTTTTAATGTTGGAAGCTGTCCCGGGCTGCTTGGAGCAGGAGGGGTGGGGTAGAAAATTATTTTACAAATAAATAAATTAATTAAATAAATAAGCCAGGGTATGGAACCTTTTCTGTGCTGGGGGCCACACTGAAAATTAGTACGAGCTCTGAGTGTCACACAAAGGTTCGGGGAGGAGGCGCTTAATCGGTGCATTGAAGAAAAGGAGGGCCCAGATCATAGATCTGGGCTGTGGAACTGTGCCCTAGCCTTCTGTGCATGCCCTCCTCTCTGCTCCATTATCCTGAGCTCAGGTTTTCAATGCTTGGGGGGTAGAGACTAGATCCAGGAGCCAGATCCAGGGACTGGAAAGGGGCCGCTTAAAAACTTGCTGCGGGCCGTATTTGGGCCCAGGGCCTGAGGTTCCCAACCCCTGCTCTAAGTGGCTGCCCCTTATTCTATGGTACTGAACGTGACAACAGATGGACGGGCACAGAGGTGCTCCCTGAGTCCTTCCAACAGATGGGCAGCAGCGCTACGTTTGGCCATTGCCCCATGTATGGCCAGCCTGCCCTGCACAGTGTGCTCCTGGATCTTGCGGAGCATGCTGGACTGGGATGCCATGGAGCAGCCCCAACCTGCTCCATGTTGCACATCTGGTGGACGACCTTCACACAGACCGGCAAACCCGGAGATGGTTGGGGGCATCTGTGGCAAATGTGGAGCTGCTGTCCATCTGCTCAGCAAATTGGTTTTACAATAGTTCCATTCTTATCTGGCAGGAACATCTCAGCGGATGGTCGTAGGGGATTTTACATCGTCCCCTGGTGAACTTCCGTGTGGGGTCCCACAGGGTTTCATTTTCCCCCCCTCTCCTATTCAGTGTATACATGCAGCTTTTGGGGGAGGTCGTACACAGTTGGGGGGTGCGCTGCCATCAATATTCAGAAAACATCGAACCGTATTTATCTTTTTCAACCGACCCAGGCCTTGCGGTCTTGTTGCTGTCCCAGTGGTTGCCCGCTGTGGGGGACTGGATGAGGTCGAGCTGATTGAAAATCAATCCTGACAAGACAGAGGTGATGTTGGTGGGTGGGGTTGGTGTTCTGGGGTAGGGGAAAACCCCCACTATTGGGGGAGTCTATCCTCCATTGACTCCATGTGTGCGGAAACTTGGGATGCTCCTGAATCCGCAGCTGCGCCTGGATTTGCAGGCTGCTGTGGCCATGGACGTCTTTCACCAATTACATTTGATGAAGAGTCTCCAACTATGTGTCTCGGATTCAGATCTCGCCATCATCCATCCATGCATTCGTCACTTGGAGGCTAGACTATTCTAATGTGCTCTGCGTAGGACTGCCCATGGTGATGGGCTGGAGTCTGCAGCTGGTGCAAATACAGCGGCCCACCTGTTACCTGGAATGGACCGCAGGAAGCACATTACTCCGGTGCTTCATGCGTTGCACTGGCTTCCTGTTGTCTTCCAGGCCCGATCCAAAGTGCTGGTTTTGACCTTTAAAGCCCTACACGGCCTGGGCTCCACTTACCTGAGGGACTGCCTCATTCCATGCGACCATCTGGGAGCACCCTTTTGGAGATCCCACGTTGTCAGCTGGTCCATACAGACAGGAAGAGATTCTCGGTAACCGCACCATCTCCATGGAATGCGCTCCCGGTGGAGATCCGCCTTAGTCCAAGTCTCCTCGCTTTTCGGCGGCAATGTAAAACCTGGTTATTCCACCAGGCATTTTGGTGGAGAGGGGGAGGGAGGGGTGAGTTAGTGGGATGGATGGGCAATCGCACTGTGACAGATTCTGTGGGATTTAATTGTTTTGATATGTATTTTATATTGTTTTGTATTGTTGTTTGTATTGCATGCTGCCCCGAGTCGTTTTATGATAGAGGGGTGACTTAGAAATTAATTAATTAATTAATTAGGTACTTTCCCTCTTTATATCCTTGGGTTGGGCAGAGTCCACAGACTCCTCTTGGGGAAATTAATGGCTGTTAAATTTGGATAAAGCAGAAGGGACAGCTCTCTATTCCACCAGATTATGAATTTACTGTAACCAAGCAGGGACCATATCTATCTTATTCTTTGTAAACGCCAGGTACATTGCTTGCGCTATATAAATGCTTATAATAATAATAATTAATAATTAATAATAAGGCAGACTCTGGAATTCACCAGCACAAGAGGTCACAGATAATGCAGCTAGGTTGTTCATCTACATTTTACAAGCAAAGGGCAAAAGCAATAGGTTAGCTGCATGTTAAAATAAGGACAATTAGATCTTGGGATTCGGGCTGTAAGCAGATCATTAGGGAGGCCAAGGAAAAAATTCTCTCTTACACATACGGATCCCATTGCATGATTTAGTGAATAAGTGAGAGGCCACAATGTAGGCCACTTCTCCTGACAGATAACCACAGATAACTCCTGTTTGCACGACCAAGCAAGTGTTTTGTGCAGGGGTGGAAAACCTTCAGCCCAGGAGCCAAATGCAGCCTGCAGCTAGTTTTCATTTGGCCCTTTGAACTTCCTGGATCTGGCCTCTGGATCCAGTTCCTAACCCCAAGCATTGAAAGACTGCACTCAGGGGAAAGCAGCAAAGATGAAAGCATGCACACTAGGATAGGGATTGTGATCTGGACTCTCCTCTTTAATATGAATGAATGAAATAAAATTAAAACATTACTCATCAAAGTAGAGCAATCATTTTGCTCTTTGCTGCAGCAGCCTCCAAACTGGCCCAGACCTGTTCCAGACTGCTGCTGTGTCTTCTGCTTCTTCCCCCTTCCCCTCTCCTAAAGAGAGGAGGGGGGGGTATTGCTCCTCAGGGCACAGGTATGTTTTAGGACCCCTGGAAAAGGCACCCTGAAGCTATCCTGATTTGCTGGTTTCCTTCACAGGAACCCATGCCTTTGTGTCCTGGCCTCTCCTTCAGCCTCTCCCCTTGCAGTTAATGCACCAACACCCCATGGGCGACCGTCCTGGCCACCTTCAAGACATCAGTACATCACACACAAGGAGAGGGGCCCTGCTGCTGTTGCTGCCCTGGCCCCTCCCCACTTGTTCATCCATCCTCCCTCCCCTGTGCCTGATAAAATCTGGCCGTACATGCCTTGTGGCCAGCCCAGCCTGACCCCTCCCACACATCCCTTCCTCTCTCTCCTTTATCCCCCCTGCCGCCTGACTCCTAGCTGGCCAGCCACAATGCCCCCTTGCTGGAAAACACGTGCAATAGGGATGGGCGAACGTGGTTTGGAAGTTCATAGTTTGATCCGAACTTGGCCTGTTGGGACAACCGAACTGAACTTCCAAACCGAACACTCAAACTTCCGAACAGTTTGAAAAAGTTCGGATGAGTTCGGGGGCGGGAAAAAGGTGACTTTGGGCAGGAAAAACGTGGTTGGAAGGGGGAGGCAGCCGAGGAGCAGACTTCCTGGCACCAGGGGTGGACAACAGGGGTGGTTTCAGGTCCAAAAATACCGATACCAAAAAATTCTGGTTTCAGAATTCCGCTTTTTTGAATGTTCGGCCGAGTTCAGACAAACCGAACTCCGCCGAACCGAACAGCCGAACCCAAACTCGGGTTTCAAACTGAACGACTGAATGTCTGAACATCTGAACGGTATTCTGTTCACCCATCCCTTATGTGCAAAAGTATCCACAGAGTGAAAAGACACTGTAGTCTTCTGCACATGCTCCTTAGATAAGGCACGTCACGAGTGGAGAGCTGTCTCCACTCTCGGTGCACCCAATGTGAGGAGCATGCTCGGCTCTGTGCCCTTCTGCACAGGTACTGGCACGTACCCTCCCTTCCCCACCAGCTTGCCAGCCAGCTGAAAGGTGGCTGGGGGGGGGGGAGGAGAGAAAGACAGGGGTGGCTGGCCCCTCCTCTTACCTTTCATGCGCCCAAACAGTACAGCTGCCAGGAGCTGTGTGGATGGGATAGCAAGGTGGGGAGCGCAAGAAATGGGACACCACCCCCTTCCCCTGCCCACCAGCTACCCGTGGCCCATCACCAGGTAACCAGCCAGGACTTGGCGTGCTGATGGAATTAACAAGAGGTGACTCTTGGCTGACCTTAGGGGTCAGGACAGACATAGGGTACAAGGCATTTAAAAAAAAGATATATAGGGACCAGCCCATTCAGCCCATTATGTTGTTCCAACACTAGGTCTTAGTATGCTAATGCTGTGTTAAAAAGTACATGATTTCATTAAGTCATTGTTTCAAA
Organism: Sphenodon punctatus; assembly: GCA_003113815.1. Classification (NCBI taxonomy): domain Eukaryota; kingdom Metazoa; phylum Chordata; class Lepidosauria; order Sphenodontia; family Sphenodontidae; genus Sphenodon; species Sphenodon punctatus. The sequence goes on along the minus strand of QEPC01000801.1, from coordinate 875,676 downwards.
GAAAGCAGCTCCAAGTAGTGATTAAGTACTACAGCATCATTATTGTACAGGAGAAAAGGTTTACAAGATCAGGTCCCAGTTATTGCTGTTATATAGTAATTTTAATGCAGTGAATTCCAGTCTGCTTTATTACAATGGCAAAACAAAACTGGAGTAGAGGGAGGAAAAAGGAATCCCAGAACTTGGTATGTTGTACGACTGCATAAAAAGTTCCGAGTTTGGTCTGATCTAATGATACAGTAAAAGCACTAACATTCCACTTTGATATCTTATCCGTTCTCTCCCTCCAGTGTTTGCTTGCACTAGCATATATGTGCTATGCAGTAAGTTAACCCTATGCACTGCTGCTCTTTTCAGCTGATGAATTCAGCTAATTAGCCTTTTCAAATTGCCTTCCTGCAAAATAGGACAAATTGAAGCTATCTAGGCTTGCTTTTCATTTCCTCCAGCAGCAAACAACCTCCCTGCCTGTCGCTAAGGAGAGAATACTCTGAGAGCACGTCTTAGATCTAGCGGACAACTTTAATGTTCATCCGTATCATTTTGACAGCACTCAAAGCTAGAAAATGAACTTGGATTTAATCTGAAAAAGAGACTGCAAGTTGCTACAGTTCACCCCGTTCCACCAATGGAGATTAGTGTGACTTAGGCCATTTTTACATGGGCGCCTCCCCCCCCACCCCGCACACATGTGCGGTGGGAAGGGGTGCCAATGTGAACGCTACCCGCGGGGAATGGATGGACATCTGTGGGAACGGCGCCCGCAGTGGGTGGGGGTGAGTGCCTCCTCCCACCTCCACCCATCACCCACGTACGGCACAACAGACTCTAATGCTGGTTGTTCCGTGCGTGAAGATGGGTGTGCACCCATTCCCACAGGCGCACACCCATCCCCCCACCTATTTATTTTTTCATTTTCATTTATTCAATTTATACCCCACCCCTCCTGAACACAGCTCGGGGCGGCTTCCAGCAATAAAAAACACATACAATATAAAACAATTTAAAACATATAAAAATACAATATCAAATATTAAGAACAGGGCCCGGGATACATTAAACAATAAATAGGGTAGGGGAGATAAAAAATCCACTAACTGCCCCCCCCTCCCCAAAGGTCTGGGCGAACAGCCAGGTTTTACACCTTCGCTGGAATGTCAAAAGGGTTGAGGCCAGGCGAGCTTCCTCCGGTAGGGAGTGCCAAAGATGCGGCCTGGCCACCGAGAATGCCCTCTCCATTGTGGCACCCCGCTTAACACGGGGGACCTCCAAGAAGGCACCCCTGGCAGACCGAAGGAGCCACTCTGGGGCGCGGAGGGCGAGGCGGTCCCTGAGGTATGAGGGGCCGAGACCGTGAAGGGCTTTGTAAATCAGTACCAACACCTTAAACCTGGCTCGGCACGCTATCGGCAACCAGTGCAGAGCCCGGAGCACAGGTGTTATGTGCTCCCGACGACCCGTCCCCGAAAGGAGACGGACCGCCGCATTCTGCACCAGCTGCAGCCTCTGAACCAGGCACAAGGGAAGCCTCATGTAGAGCGTGTTGCAGTAGTCCAGCCTCGAGGTGACGAAGGCATGGATGAGGCCTGTTTGAAAAGGGTCTTATCTATCTTTCCCATAAGGCTCAGGGTGGCTTACGGAATAAGAATAAATATATATTAAAATCGCCTAATAACCCCCCACCCAACCCCTGTTCCCACCTGCAAAATGCTTGGCCAAAAAGAAAGGTCTTACATTGCCTCTGGAAACTTCCAACTATTTGTAGGATTCTACAAACTATTCATTCCTTTAATATGCCCCTTTGGATTGTCGAAGGCAGCCAGTGGCCTGATCCTGCAAATTGCTATACGTAGGGGTGTGTTTGCTTCCAGTCACAATTTTTGTGTAATGGTAACCAAACCTGTAATTGTTTGCTATATGATCCATCATCTGTGTAAACATCTGTATTTTTCTCTTTGTTTTTATCTAACACAGCTCTGATACTGGGGTAGTTCCAAACGGATGTGATTCCTAAATGTAGGGAATTATGCCAGACAAAGAATTTGGCCTATTGTACCTAATTACTTAATCACCAAACCTGCCCCCCCCCCAAACTAGTATAATTACTCATTTATATAGCACTGTACCTGCAAATGATGTACATACCTGGTGCATCTAATCTTGTGTTCCCTCTATTCTTACCTTAGTTTCCACTTGTTCAGCTCTCTGTGGTCTGCTAAATCCACCTGCTTTATTTGGTGCCACCCTGTTAATCAGATTAGAACATCTGGATGCTCAGGTGTCGTCCGTGACGAGGCGCGCCTTTTGTCAATTACATCTGATACGCCGGCTATAGCCATATATCTCGGACTCTGACGTGGCCACTATCATCCATGCCTTCATCACCTCAGGAGTAGACTACTGCAATGCGCTCTATGTGGGACTACCCTGGGTGACGGTTTGGAGACTGCAGGTGGTGCAGAATGCGGCAGCTCATCTCCTTACGGGGACGGGTCGCTCGGAGCATATAACACCAGTGCTCCATTCATTGCACTGGCTGCCTATAGTCTTCTGGGCCTGATTCAAGGTGTTGGTACTAGCCTACAAAGCCCTACATGGTCTGGGCCCCACTTATCTGTGGGACCGCCTTACCCCCAGATCCTGGATCGGCCCCTGCAGTCTGCCGGTGGAGTCCTCCTAGAGGTCCCCTGAATGACACGGGTGGCGACCATGGAAAGGGTGTTCTCGGTGGCCGCCTGAGGCTGTGAAACTTCCCTCCTGGTCTGGATTCCTCTGCCCCTGGATCTTTACTCCTTCTGTCAACAGTCCAAGACCTGGATTTCGGCAGGGGAGATGGGTAGTGGGAGGGGGGTTGGGTTGAGGATGGGATTCTTCAGCTCTGGCTTACTATGTTTCAATTTTATATTTTTATGTTTGTTTTTTATAAATTGTTTGTTATTTTTATATTTGAACTGTTAGCCGCCCCGAGCTGCCTGTGGCAGGAGGTGTGTGGGATACTAAATATCAAAACTAACTAACTAACTAAATAAATAAAAATTCCTTTCACTGTACCTTTGTACATTGTCCATTGCAAAGGCAGTCCATTCTTAAGTAAAATCTATGGATGCAATCAAAATACAAATAACAATTATGAGCAGCAGATGTGCGCTGGCTACTTTTCAGACATGTATGAATATGACTTCCTTGCCAATAAGACTAGAATTAAAAATATAGATGTATGGAGGAAAGCCAATACATGCAAAATGAATGTGCATGTTGTCTTTATCTATTACATACCTCTAGGTAAACTCAATCCCATTTTGCTTAAAAAAAGATGCCTTCTGTATGCCAGAAATGAGAACCTGTAGCCCGCAGGCCCAATTTGGCCCACAAATGTTTTTTTTTAATGTGGCCACATTTCAATTCCTGGCTCTGGTCTATGGATCTAATCCCTATCCCCAAGCATTGAAAGATTGACCTCAGGGGAAAGGAATGGAGAAGAGGGTCTGTCCTCAAGGGCAGGGGGTTGGATCAAAGGCATAGGGTGTTTTTAGACAAGTGCCTCCCCACCTATTTATTATTATTATTATTATTATTATTATTATTATTATTTTATTATATATAATAATAATAATAATAATATAATATTGATTTTACAGGCCTGCAACATGCATGATGGGTAATGGGTGGGGAGGAAACACTCAGAGATCCTTGATCTGGACCTTCCCCTGCCTTCCCCCATCTTGGACACAGCCTGTAAACTCCTCTCCAGCCCACGGAGCTTGTATTAAATTTCAAAGTGGCCAGCAAGAGGGAAGGTCCCCCACTCCTACTATGGTCACTTATCTTTAAAGATATATGGTTTTGTTCTTTCATGTCTATTACATGTTTGTGGTGGAGGCTTAAACTTCCCAACAGCAATCAAGCCCAACAATAGTATTGCCACAAGTGCATATATCACATTGTTTGACATTGTTCTTCTGCACATATATATTAAACATTCTGTCAGAGATTGTGGCACAAGTTTACTTGTTTATGGCAGATTATAACATAGTTACATACCAGAACATACTGATCTATCAATTTAAAAACCCTCCTTTGTGATACCTGTGAACTTTGGGATCACACACGTAAGATGGTGCCTAGTTTGAATTCTTCCACCAAACACCAGATTTCAGAAGACTAATTTGTTCTAGAATGATGAAAAGAGGCTGACCATTTAAATAATAAAAAGCATATTGAAAAGTGGTTAGATCCACACATCTGGATATGAATCCTTCACAAAAGTATTCTAAAATGCCCTTGCACTGTGCTCTAGTTGTTTGTGCTCCTGAGATCCATCTGCACATAATTACATCCACCACAGAGGTTGAGTTACTTCCAATCAAGTGAATCCAACTGACCCTAATGCAAAGCAGATGGAAGGTTTCTTAACATGCAAATTGCTGGATTATTGTACATCATAATTAAAGAAGGATTCTGAAAATGTAGCAATTTGAACTGACACAGTTCATGATGCTCATTATGTTAGGTTAAGGTTGCGGGCTGTCGAATGATATCTAGGATTTAAAGCTACGTGGTAACAGGATTTGGATGCTGGATTTTACTCTTGATGATTTCAGGTTTCTTCAGCAACTACAGTATTTGAGTTTATTTACTGTAGCTGATTACGTAATCGGAGTGCTTTGGGGAAGGGTCTGTTTTGAAATCTCTAGAAAAGGCAGTTAGTTGATCCAAAGAAGTGTGGAGGCTGGAAAAACAGACCCTCAAATTTTCCTTAGTTACAATTATGGTGAAGGAAGACAAATGGATCAGACTAATATTGGATGTTACATACCAATGAGTTTGGATTTTCTGATGAGATGGAGATTGGAGCTGCAGCAGGTAGCACATTTGCTACCCGCAGATAATATCTGCATTTTTGGGCACTGCCAGCGGGCACCTGATGGGGTACTGGTGCCCCCCCCCATCAGGTACCCAATGCCTGAAAATGCAGGTATTACTAAAGTGTCCTGAGACATCCTGGGATGCCCTAGGATGCTGATCCTGGCACTCGCAGCTCCCTGGGCTGACTCAACTCACCTCTCGGCTGCTGCTTCTCTGCTCCTGGTCGCTGCTCACTTCTTGCTGCGCCCTGCTCCTCCCTGCCCTGGCCACTGCTCAGCTGAGCTGGGGACATCCCTGCTTGGCTTTTTCTGCACACAGGTGGGTGGGGGGAGTGAGGCAGACTCTTCCTATCCATGTGAACCCCCCTAATGGGTCTTCCACGCAGCCCAGAAGTGAGATGAGTCAGCCCAGGGAGTCAGGTAGCCTGTCAGGATGCATTCAGGTACCAGTTGATGCCCAAACACAACCAGGGCAAGTCGGCCATTAGTATGTGTATAATGAAATTATTAATAGTTTTCGATAGGTTGTGGTTAAAGAGTTTAAGCTACTTTGCCAGGTTGGCCAATAGAAATTCTTACAAGGATTTAATACCACATTTAGATGATAGTAGCCCAAAGGTTAATGAGTTTATGAATATTTATAGGGGCTATATAAACTTAGTTTCTTTACCACCTCCGTGATTGGAACGGTGCATAAATTCCCAGTGCCTGTCAGTTGTGGGGGCTTGGATGAGGTTGAGCCATCTACAATTGAATCCTGACAAGATGGAGGTGATGTTGGTGGGCGATGGCTTGGGGGGGCCTAGGGATGGTTGAATCTCCTCTTGTTGGGGGGGTTCGCCCTCCCATGGTCTCTCAACTGTGGAGTCTGGGTGTGCTCCTCTATTCTCTGCTCAGCCTGGAATCTTAGGTTGTGGCTGTGGCGGGGAGTGCGTTTCTGCAGTTACATCTTGTCCGTCGGCTTCGGCCGTATCTCTCAGACTCCGACCTCGCCACTGTCATCTATGCCTTCATCACCTCGAGGCTGGATTACTGCAACGTGCTCTACGTGGGGCTGCCCGAGAAGCTGGTGCAGAGGCTGCAACTGGCGCAGAATGCCACAGCCCGTCTTCTTACGGTGGCAGGTCTCAGGGAGCACATGACACCAGTGCTCCGGGCTCTGCACTGACTGCTTAGAAAGCATCGAACCAGGTTCAAGGTGCTGGTTTTAACCTTTAAAGCCCTTCATGGCCTGGGCCCTACCTATCTGTGGGACCGCCTCACTCCCCATATGCCTGTGTGACCCTTGAGATCATCCATGGGAGCCTTTTTGGAGGTTCTCCAGGCAAGGTGGGTGGCCAACAATGTTAGATCTTTTTCGGTGGCCGCCTCTGTGCTGTGGAACTCTCTCCTGGAGGAGCTTCCACTCTCCTGTCATTTCGGCGTTTATGTAAGACCTGGCTGTTCTGCCAGGCTTCTGGTGAGGGGTAGGAGTAGGGGGGAGGGTTCCCCCCACCCCTGTATTGTATATTTTTAACTGTTTTAAATTGTTTAATTGTTTTTTATACTGTTGTTTGCCGCCCCGGGCTGCCCTGTGCACAGGAGGGGCGGGATATAAATTTTATATAAATAAATAAATAAAATAAATGAGGGTCTTAAATTGTAGCACTTTGCTGTATAGCCATGACCTCTCAAGAAAGCCAAACTCTAGCCTGACTTCTTTACCTCTATGGCCCTTTTTACACAGATGCTCTAACACCAATAAAATGGGTGTTACATTTTATTATATATGGTACAGGGCAACACCGCAGCCCTGAAGCATGGGCCCTTTTCACATGAGATGCATCCACGCAGTTTCGCTGGGTGGAGGCGTCTGTGTAAACACCACTTGCAGTGGGTGGGGTGCATTTCGATGGGTGGAGATGGGTGAATGCGTCTGTGTAAACACCGCTTGCGGTGGGTGTAGGTGTCTGCATGCTCCCGCGTAACACCCATCTCCACCCACCACCCACTCACAGAGCAACAGAGTCCACTGCCGATTGCTCCGTGGGTGGGTGGTGAGTCGAGATGGGTGTTGCGCGGGAGCATGCATACACCTGCACCCATCGCAAGTGGTGTTTACACAGACACCTCCACCCATCTCCACCCAGAGAAACTGGGTGGAGTCATCTCGTGTGAAAAGGGCCCATGTTGCAGGGCTGCAATGTTGCCCTGTACCATGTATAATAAAATGTAACACCCACTTTATCGGTGTTAGAGTGTCTGTGTAAAAAGGGCCTACGCTTCACTCAGGAAAGGTGAGACTTCTATCTCATGAGAACTGGCCAGTTCTCCTGAGATAGCTTTTAAATATAATCTCTCTTTAAAATAAAATAAGATTTAGGAGCTAAATTCCTTCTCTTCTTTCTAACCTTAGAATAAATCATTCCATGCTTTGCTGAACTGTATATCATTTACTTCCTATATATGTATTCTGCAAACTGATTTTAACATTGCTCAACCAGTCTATTCAGTGTCTTGCTATTCTGTTTCTCTTTAAAGTAAAGCTGCTTCTTTTTAAAAGCATCTTAACTCTCTGTGTGTCTGATTTCCTGTGAGGAAAGGTAAGACCCAGGTGGATCTAAGAATCTTTTGATTTGGGGATTTTTTACCCTTATGGGAATTCCTAACCTTGGGTGAATTAACATTCCAACACTACCTAGATTGTAAACGCATAACACAACTGTCTAGTACCAGACACATTGATGGCACTAAATAATAATAAAAAGAGCAATAATAAATCATAAGTAATAATAAAATAACAAATTTCACTTATGGACATGGAATTAATTTTTAAAACTGTTTGAGCCACTTCCCCATGTCTCTTTTGAAGTCGGGCGAAATCGCATTGACTTCAATGGGGCTAAGATTTCCAACCATAACTATGGAAATCTACTCTTAATTTATTCACCTCTTCATATTTAGATTCTTCATTTTTTCTCATTCCTAAAGTTATCCCAGGTAGACTGTGGGAGGGTGGGGATGTTTTAAAACTATAACCTGTGGTCCCCCCAAGCCACATGCTCAGGCCCCATGTTTCTGTGTGAAGCTCTGCTCACAAAATTATTAATAAAGGAAAATGTTATTGGAAGATTTAAAGACCCAACAAATGGAATTGAAAGAAGCCAGTTCTAGACTGTCATGCTTCCTGTATATAGCTAAAAAGGCATTAAGATCATAATACTAAACATGGCAGAAATATCATTTGGAACTTACTTGCTTCAGTTCAACTCCTAGGGATGGGCGAACAGAACTCCGTTCAGATGTTCGGTAGTTCAGTTCAAAACCCGAGTTTGGGTTCAGCTATTCGGATCGGCGGAATTCGGTTTGTCTGAACTCGGCCGAACGTTCAAAAAAGTGCTATCGGTACTGAAACTGAAATTTTTTCGGTATCGGTATTTTTGGGCCTGAAACCACCCTTGGTGTCCACCCCTGGTGCCAGGAAGTCTGTTCCTCAGCTACCTCCCCCTTCCAGTCACGTTTTTCCTGCCCAAAGTCACGTTTTTCCCACCCCCAAACTCATCCAAACTTTTCCGAACTGTTTGGAAGTTCAAGTGTTCAGTTCGGTTGTCCAAACAGGCTGAGTTCGGGCCAAACTCCGAACTTCCAAACCGCGTTCGCCCATCCCTATCAACTCCAGCATGCCATGTGTGGTCTGTGTAAGCTTCTAAAAAGGTAGAATCAGTTCCAGGAGACCCTACTGGTTTCTTATTCGCAAAGGATATAGAAAATAAAAAGTGATCTTGTCTAGGACTTTGGAAGAAGCAGCAGGCTGATTTCTGCAAAAAAGTTTGATTTGGTATATTTCCTGAAAAAAGAGAAGACTAGGACTGCCACCATTTAAATGCGGACAAAGCTTAGATGATATCTCTTTTAGGTATGGAGAGTACTCAAGCTTTCGAGCCACACAGGGCCCTTCTTCTGGCTTCTGAAAAGTCATAACTGCAAACTGAGCAAATATAGGGCAAGTATGTGTTTGTATGCACACACACATGTATTTATTTATTTATTTTATTCCAGTTTTTACCCTTCCCAATTAGGCTCATGACGGCTTTCAAAATAGAAAAACATACAAAACAGCTAAAACAATCCACTAACCCTCCATACACAAACCTTTGCCCTAACCCCTCCACCCAAAACCTCACTCAACGCCACCCCTGCCTGCCGAATGCCTGGCCAAACAAAAAGGTTTTTCCTCTCTTCCAGAAGACGAGCAGGCTTTAGCTTAGGTGGATCTCCAAGGGGAGGGAGTTCCATAAATCGGGGCAGCCACTTAGGATGTCTCTCTTTGTGCCCTTGTTTTGAAAATGTCACAGGCAAATGTCACCCATAAGCGGGCGCTCATGGATTATCTAATAAGTACAAAGGCCTACTCCTACAAACACTAAATCTCTAAACACTATCTCTATCTCAGCTAACTCCTAAATCTATCTATCTATCTATCTATCTATCTATCTATCTATCTATCTTAATGGGATGGGGAGGAACACAAAGAACACAGAGAGGGGTACAAAACTGAAATGAAAGCTAAATCAATCTAATGCTACTCAAAATAAATAAAAAACCAGGGGAAGGGAATCAGGGATGGAATATATATAGAGGGAAAGGGAAAGGATTCAATGGAGGGAAGATTGAACACAGGGATGGGTAAAAACAAAAAAACCCCACCTAAATCTATCTAATCAAAACTAAATAAATGATAATATTGAGGTAGATGGGTTGGATAGGTGAAATAGGAAGAGGATTGCAAAGGATTGGGGAGAACAAAACTACTGGGAGAGGGAGCCTTCTGAAACACCTGCTGTTCAGGAACCGTGACTAGCTCAGAAGGCGTTGCCAGGGGGGAGGGCAATGAATTTTGTTAGTTGCTGTGTCCGCCTCACCACAAGCCCCATTGGCTCCATGCAGCCTAGCCTATGGCCAATCGCAGACTGTGAAGCCAGTGGTCCGAGGAGAAAAGGGATGGTGATTGGGCAGGCTGGCTGCTACTCCAAGCCTCTCCACCCCTGGTGCCTGGAAGTCTGCTCCTCAGCTGACTCCCCCCCCCGTCACGTTTTGCCTTCCAGTGACACGTTTTTGCCACCTGAACTCATCCGAATGTGATCTGAACTGTTCAGTTATTTCGGAGTTTGGAATCAGGTTCGGTTTGGTTTGTTTGGGTTCAGATTCAGGTTTGGGTTCGGTCGTCCGAACAGGCCGAGTTCAGGCCGAACTCCGAACTTCTGAACCACGTTCGCCCATCCCTAGTCAGTCAGCTTTGGCATGAGTTGAGTGCCACCTGTACTGGAACTGCCTACTGTTTCACTTTAGCAGCCTCAGGTCCCCTGTATACCAGGAAGACCGGTGCTGCCGCAGTAGAGAAAGCGGACACCTAGTTGCCACTGTGTCAGTGACCTGAGTCAGCTTAGCATACCACACATTAACCAGGCCCTCTACAGAGAGGTTATCAAGGCCAGCCTGTCAATCCCCCAGAGAGTTCTGGAACCCTATTAGATCCATTAGTCTCTGGCGACAGACCATCCTAACCATTATAATACGTAGATGTGTATGTATATAAAATATGAAAGTAGTCACTTGGGAGAGAGCTGTGAAGAAAAAAGCCATTAGCATTACAAATATGCATATACAATGAGGGGCAAGGAGTAATGAAACGATAAAAAATACAGCCTAGGTATGCAGATATTAGTTGTGAGGGGGCTATAGGAAAAGAGGTTCAAGAAAGAAGGTTAGTTAGAATTTCAAAAGATTTAAATGAAATGATGACAACGTAGAAGGTACAGGTGTAAACAGCAGGCTGTCTGTTAAATATGTCTACAGTGGCTTATAAATAGTGTCATACCTCCCCTTTAAAAGAGGACACATAAAAATTCATGTTGTAGGGCTGCACTGGTTCCAGTGCAGCTCTGTACCATGCATTTTTATAAGCATCATCTTTTAAAGGGGAGGTATGGCTACCCTACATATAAAGCCCAAATCTTTATTTAGTCCATTGTTTTTGGTGTGTAATAAAGTAGTTAATTTTAGTTCCCAGGTTTGGTACTCCCCCTCCCCCCCCTTTTCTTCCTCTTTTTAAGGTGTTGTACAGGTTCTCTTTAAGGACAAGGGTGGAGGGATCAGAAACAGAGTGGTCACTCTGGGAGACGTAGAGTTAGCATTTCAAAACATTTAAATGCAGTGATGCAACAATGATGGCATGGGAGAAATGAGCACCAACAGTTTATTGAATGTCTCTGTCAGTAATATTTTTATTCTGTGAGAGTTCATTCATTATGTAAGGATCGCTGTATCCAAATGTTTGATATTGTGAAATCGGAAGTAGTAAGTTGAGGCTAATCTATGCCTTTTAGTTCCTTAAATATTGCTCATAACACTGCAAACAGTTAAAGAGGATTAATGAGTCTGTATATGAGTTTCACTAGCCTCACCTTGCTATTGAAGACTCTGCATTATACCTTTTCTTCTGAGAGCTGATACCCATTAGACCCTTCACATCTTACAATCTGCCTTTCCTTCCATTGCCCTTCAAACCTTTCCACACTTCTTCCTATACCTACTCACAGGCGCACGCAACTCGATTTGTTATTGATTTGGCAATTTTCTGTTTCAGGTGTCCCACTGAAACCCAGGAAAGAATTAAAATTTACAGAACTTCCATCTGGACAGTTGGAGATTAAGTGGTCTTCAAAATTTAACATTTCCATTGAGCCTGTGATCTATGTGGTGCAGAGGAGATGGAATTATGGGATTCATCCTAGCGAGGATGATGCTACCAGTTGGCAAACTGTGGCACAGGTCAGTCATATCATTGTGTCTTCATATCATGCCCATCATCATGAACAAATTAGATTCTTAACTTTGATCATAGCATTAAATGCAGAAACACAAGTGCATTTTGTGCTGGAGCATCAGCACTTTTTACCAGGAGACGGTGACAAAGATGGGAGAAAGCTCATGGTATCTCTGACAGTTACAACTCTACAAGTGAAGATGTTAGTGTTTGGCTTCTTGAAGAGAGCAGGAAAACAGTACCCTCACTAGCACGGAATGCTCAATAGGGAGGGAAGTCATTAGCAAGAAGAGGGGGAAGTGCAGGAGTGAGGAAGATGCTTTCTTCACACCTTCAAGAACAGGTGGAGTAGAACCATAGACCAGTGAGTAGAACTAGAGTTCCATGAAGGTGGTGGTGAAGAAATGCCAGGCCCTAAGGCTACAGTAAGGACTGTGTATCCATGGTCTCTGTTCTTTCCTTTGATCCGTATGGGTGTGAGCAAGAGTAACTCTATGTGGATGGAGAGAATTATCACCAAGGGAAGATCCTGGGCAAGGCCGTCCTTAAGCAGGGCCAGTAGTAGGGGCTGTGGTCTGGTTTCCATAGATGGAGGGATACCACAGGGAAGCTAGTCCTGGTAACCTAAGGACCAGTGCCCTGGGACAAGCTATTTCTGTAGAGCCCTCTCCCTGCCTACAACTCTCAGCCTTCAGGGTGACTGCTTTCTGTAGGGCCCTGTTCCTCCCCCACTGACCTCTATGGGGTGGAGGAGCAGCAGACTCTCAGTTGTTAAAGGGATTGGCTATGGAGGGTGGGACCATAGGGAAAATCTAATGCAAACCCTGATCCCGGGGAGAGATATGGGAACCTTTATTGACAGTGCTGAATTCTTGCCTTGGGGCCTAGAGTCCGTGAAGACCCAGAAAGGGATGAATTGGAGTCTGGGTACCTGATGGGCAGCCCATCATAGGTTGCCCAACTTGAGATGGCTTAAAGGAGAGACCTTAGAGATGGGACCAGAACTTTCTAGAAAACCTGTGATGCAGATAGTGATGCAGGGGCGTAGCTAGGTTGGAATAGGCCCAGGTGGAAGAAATGGACTCTGCCCACATCCATCATCATCCTCTCCCGTTTTCCACCCCTCCCCTCCTTCTCTCTTGTGCCCACACAGATCCCCCCACTCAGCTTCCTTCCCTCACACTGACCCCCTGTCCTCACACAGACCTCCCAGACCGCCTGCCTCCACGCATCCTTCCTACTCGCACCAGGCGCCACACAGACCTGCCTCTGCTACTGCCGGTGCTTGCTCCAGGAAGGGGAACAGAGGTAGAGACAAGGGGTGTAACATTCACGAAGATGCGAGATCCCAGGTGCACGCGCTAGGCTTGGTTACATCAAGAATGATGGCTGGTTGGTCCATGTGGTGAGGATAGGAGTACACAGACCTCAGGTAACAGATTGTACTGGATGGAGGGTATCAGCAGGAGTTAGGGGAGGGGAGCCAGAAGTCGGGGAGGGCAGAACAGAAGAGGTGGGTCATGAGGAGGGATTTGAAGGTACGAAGGAAGGGGGCGAGGTGGATGTGGGCAGGGAGGGAGTTCCAGGTATGGGGAGCAGCTAGGGAGAAGGGACGAAGGCGGTTAGGAGAGCGTGGGAGGGCGAGAGAGGGGACAGAGGAGGAGCGGAGTTCACGGACTGGAGTACGGAGGGAAATTAGCACAGAGAGGTAGGGAGGAGCGAGGTTGTGAAGAGCTTTATAGGTGAAGACTAGGAGCTTGTGCAGGATTCGTTCAGGAAGGGGGAGCCAGTGAAGAGAGGAGAGGAGGGGCTGCACGTGGTCGAAGCGATAGGCGAGGTGGATGACCCTGGCAGCAGAGTTTTGGACGGAGTTAAGGGGAGAAAGGTGAGACCGGGGGAGGCCAGTGAGAAGGAGGTTACAGTAATGGAGGTGAGAGATGACCAGGGCAGGAACAAGGGTTTTGGGAGAGGAGACAGAGAGAAAAGGGCAAATCTTAGTAATGTTATGGAGGGAGAAGCGACAGGATTTGACAACAGAGTTGATGTAGGGTTTAAAAGAAAGGGGTGAGTCAAAGATGAAGCCTAAACTATGGGCTTGGGGGACGGGAAGGATGGTAACCCCATCGATGAGGATCGACAAGGGAAGAGGGAGAGGAAGGATTAGGGGGGAAGATGAGTTCAGTTTTAGCCATGTTGAGTTTGAGTTGACGTTGAGACATCCAGGTAGAGATGTCAGAGAGACCGCTGGTGAGGCAAGCTTGAATAGATGGAGAGAGAGAGGGAGTAGAGAGAGAGAGCTGAGTGTCATCAACGTAGTGGTGATATTGGAAGCCATGGGAGGCAATGAGTTTGCCTAAGGTCAGGGTATAGATAGAGAAGAAGAGAAGGCCAAGGACAGAGCCTTAGGGAACACCAACCGAGAGTGGAAGGCAGGAGGAGGTGGAGTTGGCAAGAGACACATTGAAGGAGCGGTCAGAGAGGTAGGAGGGGAACCAGTCGAGGACGGAACCATGGAAGCCAAGGGAGTAAAGTGAATCCAGCAAAGTGAGTGGTCGACAGTATCGAAGGCAGCAGAGAGGTCAAGGAGGACAAGAATGGAATAGAGGTGATTAGATTTAGTCACAAGTAAATTGTTGGTGATCTTAGTGAGAGCAGTTTCAGTAGACTGAAAGGGGCGAAAGCCAGATTGGAGGGGGTCACAGGAGGAGTTGGCGAAGAGGAAGTTGAGGTAGCGGGAGTAGACAACATGTTCAAGAAGCTTAGAAGCAAAAGATGGAAATGAGACAGAACGGTAGCTAGAAGGGTCAGAGGGGTCAAGAGTGGACTTTTTGAGGATAGGAGAGACAGTGGCGTGCTTGAAGGCAAAGGGGAAGAAGCCAGTAGAGAGGCTTATGAAAAAATACAGGTTGCAGAGCTACAATGAAACCAACACAATGGTTCCAGTGTAGCCCTGTAACATGTATTTTTCATAACCCTTCTGATTTAGAAGGGAGGGTGGTCAATACTGCTGTGTGCTGCTACAGGACAGGAGGGATCATTTATGCCCCCCCCCCTCCAGCTTGGGCCGCGGGACAAATGTCTCTCCTTTCCCTATGGTAGCTACGCCAGTGTAGTGATGGGAAACCTCTGTCTCATGGGCCAATATGGCCCCAAACCCCTTTAAATCTGGCCTGCCATGGCACCTCCATGGTTGCTATAGATGTGGCCCACTGTAGAGGCATGCTGGCCCAGGGCAATGGTGCGGTAGCGTCATACAAGTGTGCAAGCTCCAGTTCTAGTCTCTGCTCAGCTAGGAGGAAGTTGAGGCTGGAGCTTAGGGGCAGGCAAATGGGGACTGCTACTTTCTGATCGGTGAGAAGCACTAGTCTTTCCAAGTCTCTTTGTGTGTATGTATCTAGCCAATTCTAAATCACCAGTTTGGCTCCCAGACAAAAAAAGTTCCCCATCCCTGCTTTAAAGGGCATCAGCCTGGGAACCAACATCAACTGGTACTTCAGAAAATTCTGGTGTGTGTACTAAATTATGGCCCTTTTCACACGGGCCGGAAGAGGGGGGGAGGAATGAATGGGTGTGTGCCACGGGGGGCGGGGGTGGCTGTTACATGGGGGCACCCCCATCTCCACCCATCTCCATGCATGGAGCAACCACCGTTGTTGCTGGTTGCTCCGTGTGTGGGAGATGGGTGGAGGGCCTAGGTCTGTGAAAGCAAGAGACAGAAAAAGTTCCTTTAAAAACAAGTGGAACTCATACATGCACATCCAAGGACAGAGGTTTTCCCCTAGTCAAAATACTTAATAAATAAAAAAAAAGCTGGTGAAAAACCAACATGAAATAAACTAAAGAACATGTAGAAGAGAAGTAAAAGATCCCTTTATTGTCATGATTACTTTGAATGATACTTTCTTTGACATTTGCCTCTCAGTTCAGCAAAACCTGTGGAGCTAAGCTCTTGTCCCTCAAAGTAGCCCAATCTGGAAAAGTAAGATTCATGTACAAAAGCCTCTTAATGAGAAGCAGCCAACAGAGCATACATTTTCACCTGACTCCTTCCCAGATTCAATCTGCTTCATTCTGACAGTCCACCTGACTGGCAGAACTCCAGAGCTTATCTTAACTGCTCCAGCCTCATCCCTGCTGGCTGACAAGGAAAGCAAAATGTTGACTTTTTAAAAAATAACTTTAAAAAGCTTTTTTAGCTAGGATAAAAGTGAGATGCCCAGTTAGAGTTGGGAATTCAAGTTGTGTGATGACCCAAATTCATTCATATTAAACTTAAAACCTGTCTACAATAATACAAAAAGTAGAGCTGTAACATCAAATACTCAACAGTAAATTGTAGTGCCAGAATGAAGGTCCTTATTTTATTGTATTTATTTATGCTCTCTTTTACATTCATATTAGGATCCAGTCTTGATTGGCATTACATAAAAAATCCATGGCAGAAATAGCAGTGAAATTCAGTTTCCCAAATCCCAGTCCAATCCCTTAATAAGAGGAGACATATACTCTTTTCCTAAATGCCGTGCATTCTTAAAAACAGAGGTCATTTAGAACAAACAGTATTGGGAACATTATAGGTGTGTAATCAAAGGGAATTAATCAAGGCTTGAACAGCTAGCAATTGTCCCATTTTCTGGTTTGGGTGAGGTCTTCATAGGAGCATGCCTGGTGCTGGTTAAAGGTCAGTCAGCCTAGGGCCCCGGGATTGTACCCAAAAGGTCACTGGGACTAGGGTACACGATCAGTGTGTGGGGAAGGGCGGTTGGTTTTATAGTGGGTCAGAGGTAAATGAGGGTTTTTATCATTATGAACTGTTTTTTCCCCCTACGGTTAGACTCCCATTAAATTTTGCAATAGCCCCCAAATTGACATGTTGTTCAAGGTCTCAGTCAAGGAATGAATACTTATACATTTTTTCTTGTTCTCATATGTGTATATATTTGGTTTTGAAACATTAATGTAAAACACTGCCATTTGTCTGCTTTTGCAGTTTTACATGATGTCTATTTTTAAAAAAAAGGATTTTTGAAAAAATAAAATTAGTTATTGTGCAAACCATTAGCATACAACAAATAGATGCAACTTATTATAGTTATCAAAGGCAGCATAGCTCAGTGTCGGACTTCAACCTGGGAGACCAAGGTTCAAATACTGTCTTAGCCATGATTTTGCTAAGTGACTTTGTGCTAGGCACCATCTCTTGGTCTCAGTTCCTCATCTGTAAAATGGGAATAATGGTGAGACTGCACCTCACAAGGCTTTTCTGAAGGTGAACTACATATAAATTGCAATGTTCTGCTTTGGGCTAGGGCACAAAAACAAAAAATGAAAATAAATAAATGTATGTAAAACTGTGTAAAACTGAATGTAAAGCAGTGGTGAAAGCAAGCACAAACAACAGAAAAATGATACTCCTTAATACAGAAGTAGGGAAACTTTTCCCTCTGCAGAGCTACTTTGAAAATGAGTACAAGCTCTGAGAGTTACATAGAAGTTGGGGGTGGGGGTGCTTACGTGGTTGGGTCCAGATCATGGATTTGTGCTAATAGATCTATCCCTTATCCTTGAGTGCATGTCATTATCTCTGCTCTCTTGATTTTCCTGTGCTTGGTGGTAGGAAATTGATCCAGGGGTCTGATCCAGGAATCCAGGAACTGGAACAGGGCCCTGTAAAAAGTAGCCACAGGCCCCACTCCTCACCCCACCTCAATATTTATTTATTTATTTATACATACATATATACATACATACCCTGCCCTTTCCTGAAGGTTTGAGGCAGCTTACAGTAATAAAAACACAAAAAATACAATCAAAATATAGTAAAATCCCCACCATCACCACAGAAACCCACCTACCCCAGCCCCTATCCCCACCTGCCAAATGCTTTGCCAAGGAGAAAGGATTTACACCATCTCTGAAATAGGCTCAGGTTCCGATGGACCTCCGGAGGAAGGGAGATCCATAATATTGGGGAATATACAGAATATATACAATTTAAGTAAAGAGTTCAATTTATGCAAAGAATTCAGTTTAGAGAATAGCAGTTTGAAAAGCAATAACTAATAATAATAATTATATTGTCATTTTTTACTTACAGTTAATTCAGCTAGAGCTGAAACAGGTAGATCATTTGCTACCTGTGGGTAATACCCAAAATTTTGAGTGTTGTGTCGAGTGCCTGGCAGATAGCCATCAGGTGCCCGATTACCCCCAAATTTTGGGTATTGCTGTTACCGAGTTAAGTCGGTAAATCGGTACAGGAATCAGGACAGAAAGTGTAAAATGATCACTGGAAGTTGGGAAATCGGTACCAAAGGTTGAGAAATTGGTGCACCGGGTAGCTGGTCGAGCACCAAGGCCACTTTCAGACATGCCCTCCCGCACATATTCTGGCTGCGGGGGGAAATGCGCAGTCAGAATATGCGTGGGGATCTGCCAGTCTGAAAATCCCCCCCGTGTGGCTTTGCTGGCAGAGCAGGAAATCGAGCTCTGCATCCATGTGCATGTCTGCCAGCAAAGCCAGGGGGTGGGCATTCAGACCGACTGATCCCCACGCATATTCTTCAGACCGGCTGATCCCCGCACATATTTTGGCTGCGCATTTTCCCCTGCAGCCAGAATATGTGCGGGGGGGGGGGGGGGTGTGTGTCATGTCTGAAAGTGGCCTTGAGTCCTACTGATTAGAACCCAATGTTATTGATTTGGTCAAANTCCCGCACATATTCTGGCTGCGGGGGGAAATGCGCAGTCAGAATATGCGTGGGGATCTGCCAGTCTGAAAATCCCCCCCGTGTGGCTTTGCTGGCAGAGCAGGAAATCGAGCTCTGCATCCATGTCCATGTCTGCCAGCAAAGCCAGGGGGTGGGCATTCAGAAAGTGGCCTAAGTGGGCACTGATTAGAACCCAATGTTATTGATTTGGTCAAATACCACAGTTCTGACGGGTATACCTTTTTTGGGTATCCATTTTTAGCTCTAGGCTCAGCAGTCTCTCTGGCTGTCCAACATGATGTGGGGCAGGGCTCTGGGAGCAGGGCATGGATTAGGTTGCCCACCCGCATGTACATTGTGCTCCCAGCCCTACCTGAGGTGGGGAGGCTCTCCAGAGGGCGGTGGGGCGGCTCTCCAGCTATGGACATATGTGTCTGGTGCCCTGACATGGCCCGGGAGCCACTGTGCTGGCCACAAACTGTTAGTCAATTTTGACTCCTTGTTTTGGTGGAAGCACAGTGGTTACATGTCAGGCACCTTCATACAGGAGACGTTACGGTCGTTGCTGGCTGGGGTGGTTAGTGCCTCCCTTTGGGAGGGCAGGGTGCTTGACTGCCTGAAGGAGGCTGTGGTTAGGCCCCTCCTCAAGAAACCATCTCTTGACGTTGATGCTCCTGACAGTTATCAGCCGGTCTCTAACCTTCCCTTTTTAGGGAAGGTTATTGAACGGGCTGTGGCATGGCAGCTCCAGAAACATCTGGACCGCACCGGTTTCCGTGATCCCTCTCAGTCTGGGTTTTGACCTGGGTATGGTACGGAAACGGCCTTGGTGGCCTTGGTTGACGATCTCCGTTTGGCATTGAACTAGGGTTGTCAGACCTTACTGGTCCTGCTAGACCTTTGACTGCATTCGACACAGTCGATCGTGAGGTGCTGGTGACTCGCCTGCGGGACCATGCCAGGATTGGTGGAACGGTCTTGGACAGTATTCATTCGTTCCTAACTGGGAGAACTTACCGGGTGGTCTTGGGGGAGTGTACGTCTTCCCCCCAGGACCTCACGTGTGGAGTCCCGCAGGGTGCCATTCTCCTCTTACCTCCTTCTCCTCCTCCGCTGGGTAGCTCTGCTGATGGCCGATAGGAGGCAGATGACTGATTTCTTTTATGCGCATGCGCGCCAGGAGCTACCCGGTCCCTCAGTCTTGTCATCTGCCTCGGCCGGTAGGACGCGTTCCGCGGGAGCTCGAGGGCTCTGAAGAAAACAAACGAAAAAGAAAGCAAAGAAACTCAGGTTACTGCTTGGCAGGTATGGGAAATCAGGGCAGTTATTGAGAAGCAGGCCTCTTCTCTTTTCCCCCCTCCTCCACCTGCCGATGGTCAGCTCCGGGGCGGCGCGGCCGCGCCCGTGAGCTCTGGGGCCAAAAATTGCTCCCAATAACTGGGAGCCAGAAATATTAAGCGGTAACTCCGGGGCGGCCTGGCCGCACCCGCGAAAACCGGAGGGCAAAAAAGGGGCAAAATGAATATGAAATAGCTCCGGGGTGGCGCGCCACGCCCGAGAGCATGTGGGGCCGAAACGGCCGATTATAATATTAGCCCTAGGCAGGGAACTCGGGGACAGCGCGGCTGGGCCTCGGAGTCTCCCCCGGCCATTATGTTATCACACGGGACCCCTACACGAGGGTCCCTTCTTTACAAGAAGGCTGGGCACCGGTATCGAACTAAGGGTTTTTTCTGCCTGGCAACAGCACGTGCCGGCCCCCTGCAGGGCAGAGGCAGCGCCGCTGCTGTTCTCCCCAGCAACCCTTTTTTGACCTAATATTTACTGCAGGGCAGGCACATCCTGCCTAGCAACAGCACGTGCCGGCCCCCTGCTGGACAGAGGCAGCGCTGCTTGTCTTCTCCCCAGCAACAGCCTCCCGTGGCCCCTCCTCTTCCAGAGTGGAGACAGCTAGTCTGGGCTCCCTCCAGGGGGGAGTTAACCCTTACGTGCCTGATTTTCCTTTATCTCTCTTTAAACAGGCCATGAGCACGGGACAGCCCCCCCGCGGGGCCACCCCCCCTCCAGTGGCAGCCCCTTCCCAGGAGCAAGACACGCAAGTACGCCTAGCCTCCATAGAGAAATCTATTGGAGAGATCTTGGCTACCCTGGGGAAATTGCCCAAACCAAGTAGGAAGCGGCAGCCCAAGC
>QEPC01000801.1:807095-834135 GCA_003113815.1 Sphenodon punctatus | reverse complement strand
GGTGACCACCGATGTTAGATCTTTTTCGGTGGTCACCCCTGTGCTGTGGAATTCGGTCCCGGAGGAGGCTCGGCTGGCTCCCACTCTCCTGCTGTTTCAGCATATATGTAAGACCTGGCTGTTCCGTCAGGCTTTTGGTGAGGGGTAAGGGTGGGGGTGGGGATGAGGGCTTTCCCCACATATTGAGGTATTTTTAAAATTGTAATTGTAAATTGTTTTAAAATTTTATATTGATTTAATGTTTTCATGAATGTTGTTCGCCGCCCCAGGCTGCCCTGTGGGCAGGAGGGGCAGGATATAAATTTTAAATAAATAAAAAAAAATGTTAGAATTTTTCTGAGGCGTCATGTAGAAGCCAGCTCCTCCCCTTGCCCTGAGGCGGGGGACATCTGGCAGGTGCTGGCCACACGATACACTGCATCGCATGACCTAGGTGCCCAGGAAGCGGTAAGACTACCCAAGGTGTGGTAGCCTCCCCACTCTGTGTTGTGTGACTGCACCTCATGTGTAGTAGTGCCTGCCTTGTCAGCTGTGAGTCTTTTCATTCAGACTCAGGTTCAGTCACGGTAGAGTGCATGGCAGTAATCTATTCTTGGGGTAATGAATATGGATGATGGTGGCCAGAACTGAATCAGAAAGCAAGGTCCATAGCCTCCTCACTGGATGGAATTGATGAAAAGCGCTACTGGCTACCACCGTAACCTGATGTTCTAAGAGCAGTGAGGGAACCAAAGCACTCCAAGTATGCGAATCCGAGTACCCAGAGGGGACTGGATCCCATCAATGACAGGGGACTCAATCCCCTCCAAGTCACAAGATTGGCCAAGCATCCTAATTTTCAGTCTTGTCTGGATTCAGCTTCCCCCCGGACCTTGTCCACACACTTCCCACTAAAGCACCACCAACACAGTCAAATTGGATCCAAATTAACCATTTTATTTTTTTTCCGGTAAACTGCATGACTGAAAATAATGCAACCAAAAATTACTTTAAAAATATTTTTATTTCTATAAAAACTCACTTGTTTATCAGTTGTTGTTTTTATTTATTTATGTATAAATATTTGTTAGCTGCCCCCTCATGCCTACGGCATCTCGGGGCGGCTTACAGCATAAAAAAACACAATAAAATTCATTAAAATAATGTTTTAAAAATACAATCCGCCCCCTACCCCACCCTCCCCTCCAAAGGCCTGGATGAACAGCCAGGTCTTTCAGGCTTGCCGAAACACCAACAGACCTGGGGCCAGACTGGCTTCCTCTGGGAGGGAATTCCAGAGCCTCAGCCCAGCCACTGAGAATGCCCTCTCCATTGTGGCCCCCGCTTTACATGGGGAACCTCAAAAAAGGCACCCCCAGTGGACCGCAGGGATCGCTCTGAGGCACGGAGGGCGAGGCGGTTCCCAATGTATGAAGGGCCCAGACCGTGTAGGGCTTTATAGATCAACACTAGCACCTTGAATCAGGCCTGGTACGCTATAGGCAGCCAGTGCAGAGTACAGAGCACAGATGTTATGTGCTCCCGCCTTCCCGTCCCCATAACGTGATGGGCCACCGCATTCTGCACCAGCTGCAGCCTCCGAACCAGAAACAAGGGAAGCCCCACCTACAGCGCTTTGCAGTAGTCTAGCCTTGAGGTGATGAAGGCATGAATGAGGGTGGCCAGGTCGGGCCTGGAAATGTATGGACACAGCCTCCGTACCAGATACAGCTGGCGGAAGGCGGCCTTAGCCACCATCTCTACCTGCCGATCCAGCCGGCGTCCCGAGTCCAACACCACCCCCAGACTCTGAACCTGCTGGACTACAGGAGGGCGGACCCCCCCCACCAGGGGAGCCAGTACCTCCCTCTCCCTGCCCACCACAATCACCCCTGTCTTATCAGGATTGAGCTTCAGTCTGTTCTGCCACATCCAATCCACCACAGCCGCCAAACATTGGGAAAGTAATGAGACAGCAGGACCTGGGTCAGTTGAAAATGAGAGGTACAGCTGAGTATTGTCAGCATATTGGTGACATCACACCCTGAACCCTCTCACGATCTCCCCCAGGGGCTGCATATATACATTAAATAATAGCGGAGACAAGTTCGAACCCTGCGGAATGCCACAGGTCAAGGCCTGGGGGTTTGATGTTTCAGCCCCCAGCACCACCCGCTGGCTTCTCCCAGAAAGGAATGAGCGGAACCACCCTAGGACAGTCCCCTTCAGACCCCCCAGGTCTCGCAGCCATCTCAGCAGCAGCCCATGGTCCACGGTGTCAAATGCGGCCGAGAGATCTAGCAGGATCAAGAATGTTGAACATCCTGCATCCATCTCCCAGCAGAGATCATCCACCAAGGCAACCAGTGCCGTCTCCGTACCATAGCTGGGGTGGAACTCAGATTGAAAAGGGTTCAGGAAACCAATGCTGTCCAAATGCGGCTGGAGCTGCAGTGCCACTGCCCGTTCAATAACCTTCCCTAAAAAGGGAAGATTAAAGACGGGTCGGTAGCTGGCGAGAGCGTCCACATCCAAAGATGGCTTCTAGAACAGGGGGCGCACCACCGCCTCCTTGAGACTGGGTGACAATCTCTCCTGCCGAAGGGACGCATTCACTACCCTCCCCAGCACCGTCCCCAAGGTCTTCCTGGAGGCTTTCACCAACCAGGATGGGCACGGATCTAGTTCACAACTAGTGGCTCTAACAGTCCCCAGGACATTCACCACATCAGCTGGCGTCACTTCCTGAAACTCATGCCAGAAAGATTGACCAGACGGTGCCTGCATAACCTCATGCCCCTCGCTTACTGCTTCAAATCCGATTTCAAAGTTACTCTGGATCTGAATGATCAGATTTTTGAATACAATGTAAAAAATAAAAATCACTGAGGATTTGCACTGCGGACAGTCACCATGTACCCAAACCAGCAGACCCAAGTAATACTGCAGTACAAGTCTGTTCACTCATTCAGAAAGCCACTTAGGAACACAAGCTTTATTGCATCCAGACCAGGAATCACCTGAAAACTTTGTGAAGCTTTTGGCTGCGGGCCACAAAGGTATGTGAATGGCAACCTAGAGTTTCAACTTCTGACTATGTAATAGAAGGTTGTTATAACTTACAAATTATTAGTCTGAATGAAAAAGTCAGTTAAAAGCTGAAAGTAGGCAGGAAGAAAAGGTAATATGCCAATTTTCGGCTCAATACCTATTGAGGTATGAACTGAATACCTACAATAAAGTAGTAAGGTCCTTTCAGTGTAGTAACTTTCCCCCCCTCAGCCCTAACTTTGAGGCTAATACCTTGGGGATTCCTTCACCAAAACTTGCATTCCTACCTATATCCATAATTATGCCCCACACATCCCTCAGACCAGTACTAAATTAGAATCTTAGAAAAAATAGCTTCAATTTCAGTTTATTGATTTATTGTACTGACACCGAAGTCATGACAATATACAGCCACATTATAGCAAAAATTCACAACAATATTAAAAAAAAAACATACGTATAAAAACATCATCCCATAACAAGTATTAAACAAATATCAATCATAAACCCCAAAGGGAACAGGTCTATATGACTTGTCAGCGGGGGCCACCTGAGTCTAAATACTCACAGTAGCCAGAAATTTAGCTCTAAGCAGCTCTGACCATAAAAACTGAGACCCTCTTAGTTCTCTCTATGATAGAATCTCCCAGAAGATATAGAATTTCTCGTTCAAAGTTTTGGTTTTCAAACTATAGTATGGACTAGAGCTGCACTATAATGAAATTTTGGGTCCCTACTTACCTATGGAATTCTGTCCCTTTTACCAGATTTGATTGTTGGGTATTTTCAGATATGACACCCCCGCCTGTGGCCATGCTTACCCCGGGTGGCGGTGTCACATCTCCTTCCCCTTCGCCAGATGTTTACCACAGGTGGAAGCAGAAGTAACCCCAAATCGTGGCAGGGCTAACACGAGATCTGCGCTGGGTTCCTAGCCAGCGCACATCCTGTGTTAAGCCCTGCCACTGTCGGGGTAGGTGTCCCCTAGACCATGGTAGAGCGGGCCATCATGACATTGCTGACACATTGGTTATGGACAACAGTCATTTTGCATATGTGCGGTCTGGAGCAGGGAGCATGCCGCGGTGAGGAAGCTGCCAGAGCCCCCACAGCAGCAGTGATGCTTCAGTCAAGCCCTCTGAGGCCCCTAGGTACCACCCCAGGAACCCAGGGGATGGGGGTGGGTGGGGACATAAGTACAGATCCATCATGTATATGGATTATACGGATTAATCTGGAACTGCCCATTTTCGAATAGTTGTGGATTAGTCCAAATCCGGAATGCTCATCCTTAGTATATATGTCTTGTGACTGTTGGTCCATATGAAGATTTTGTTACATGTCTCATAGGTTAGGGACCTTTAGCCACCCCTGGCATAAGCCTTGTTCCCATGGGAAATCAGTAACCAGAATCAATAGGAAGTCATCTAATGACTTGATTTTTAAATTACTTTGATCATGGAATCAGCAGGACAACAAATTAAGGTGAATAGTTCTTCAGCTTATTCCTCACAAAAGATGCTGAACGTTTAGCTCTTACTTTGTAATAGTGATATCTATAAGTAAAATAGCCATTCTAATTGATTATAGAGGAGGAATAAGATAAAACGCATAGCTGTCAAGGGATGATTGTACCAAAAAGGACATGCAACTAAAAAACTTTAATCTGCTGATATGAATATTCAGAAACATTTATGCCATAGTTATTGAGAGAGAGAGAGAGAGAGAGAGAGAGAGAGAGAGAGAGAGAGAGAGGCTTAGTCTGGCTTCTGTTGCAATTCTGTTTATAGTATTTCTTGTTCATTTCATAAATGAAGTATGATTTTTTTTTAAAATACAGGAATAGTCTCTTTAGCCACAACAAGGTCATGTCCCCAGTATGTATAATGCACATTAAAACCTCCACCAAATAGCTGAACTCCTGTTTATCCAGATTAGTTTCAGTTACAGTGATTGACCCTGAGTCATTGAAGACCTGGAGGGAGAAACCTCCGTGAACTGATGCTTTCCAATTTACACCACCACTGCAACTAAAAAAGAAATTGCATTTGCAACAAAATATTGTCAAGCTCAAGCTGGCCAGATAAGATAAGTACTTAATTAATGCTGGGTGAAACAAAGTTGGAGGATATAAAGTTTTAAAACAACTAGTTCCACATCCACTTAGCTGCCTGTGAACTGCCATGCTTCTACGGAGACAAAGTAGTTAAGATGATATCTTTTATTGGACCAACTTGGTTGGTGAAAGTGTGCAAGCTTTTGGGTCAAACAGGTTCCTTACTCAAGCATGTAAATAAGTCAGACCTGTAGACTGAGGAAATGAGCAGGTATTTATAAAAAGGCAATGATTTGTGAAGGAGAAGTTGGGAGGAGGGGGACAAAAATCAATAGATAACAGTAAGTGCAGATTAAGAACTATGCAAGAGCAAACATTTAGGGAGAAAGTGGTAGTAAACGGGGATTGAACTGGTATACCGAAGGAACTGAATACAAAGTGTGTGAATAGACGGATGTGGAGGCTGCCTGCTTCTAAAGTTGCACCAGGGGTGCGCCTCCACATCTGCCCACCTCCAACTTCTCCTGAGTCCACTTTAGATGGACCAGCAGTTTCCCTGGGCCACAGCCACCTGTGTGTCCGCCCTCTGCCCCTGCACCATAAAATTGCAGACAACAGTCCAATGCTCTATGCTGGAGCCCACATCCTCTATGGTGTTGTCAGGGGCAACAGCCGGCCAGGAGTGGAGCTGCAGCATGGGTCCACCCAGCAGACGGACAGCAATTCCACCTCAGGGCTTGGCTGGCCTGCTCCGGTACTCTGGAATGTTCCAAAGCACTGCCAGTGGGGCTGCCCCGCCTTCTCTGCTTCCACATGTGTTGTGGGTGCTTCTAAGCAGACTGGTCAGCCCCGGGATAAAGCAGATTGGTGCAGACTGAACCAGAACTGTCATCCATTTAAAAGCGAGTGTAAATGGCAGACTAACAATCACTGACATATTTCTGCAATATATTTCTAACTGCCTCGAGATGATAAACAAGGCACACAAGCCCATGGTTTGTCACTCACCTTATCCTGTGTAGAAATGGGAAGGAACAATCTCTGTATTCCAAAGAGGTGCCCATTTTCTATTCAGGGGACAAAGTGAGAGAAGGCTATTTGTTCTTTCACCATCTGCTCTGGGTATTCAACAGCGAAACAGAATCTAGCAAAAGGTTACTGATGCATCTTAGCTAATAGTACAATTCAACACTGACTGATACCATATAAAATTCAGTTATTCCAAAAGTGCATTTGGGATAAGGATGTCAGTCTTGAGGCCTTTAAATCTTAGGGTAGGGAGAAGGTGTGGAGTATGTGTGTGAGTGGTGGTGGTGATTGGTTTTTTACACCAAGATAAATCTTTTGATGTAAAATAGTAGTGAAGTGGGGGGACTGAGCATGCGCGCGCCTTAAGCAGCCGTGGAAAGCGGGGCTCCCCTCCCAGGCCCGACCAAACTCGCTTTTAAAGCGCCACGGGGCGCCGCTACCAGAATAAAACAATCAACAAATGCCAGGGACAAATCGGGGAAGAAGAAAAACCAATAGCCAGCTGAAAATTGAGCGTTTCTACATGCAGGAAAGAAACGGGGCCCTGCAGCACTCACCGCCCAGGCCGGTAAGCAAAATGGCGGACGCGATCAGCCAGACGGAGGGAGGCAATGACGCAGCAGCTAACGGAGCTGAAAGACCTGTTAAGAGGCCTGAGGCAAGACCTGGGTGCTGCAGCACAAGCCAGGGAAAAACTGGCAGCAGAGGTGAATAAACTGCAGATGGCCACAGATCTTAACAGTAAAAAGCTGGGTGGACTACCTAAAAGAATGGAGGCAGCAGAAACCAGGATAACGAGTATAGAGGATCATTCCCTGGGAAATGAAGACCAGATCAGGAAAATAAAAGAGAAAGTGGATTTTTAAGAGGAAAAAACAGAAGACCTGGAAAATCACTCCAGGCGCTCAAATCTAAGATTTACTGGCCTAGCAGAGGGTCTAGAAAAGGGGGAAGCCAGACAATTAATTAAAGAACTGCTGCAAGAACTCTTCCCAGGGGACCCAGACATACAGCAGGCCAGAATGGAACGGGCACACAGAACAGCCAGACAAGCCCCGAAAGATGGAGAAAATCCACGCACGATTATTGTTAAATTCCTGGAATTTCAGGTGAAAGAAAGAATTCTAAGACAGGCTAGGAGTAAGCAGAACCTAGAATTCAAGGGAAAGGTGATCAGAATTTTCCCAGATTACGCAACAGCCACAGTATACAAAAGGAGAAAATACTGCATGAAAAGAAATGATAACCACAACTGATGTTCCCAGCCAGGATGAACATCCTGTGGAGAGGGAAGAGAATTTTTTTTACTTACCCCGAGGATTTGGAAATCTTCCTAAAAGACAGCAATCCAGATTAAAGAAATAATGGGAAATAAAAAGGCAAGGACTTTGATGGATAACATGGAAACAGAATATAAATATTAGACTGGAGGCCAGAAGAAGCAGCATGTATAAGGTTAACAAATGTTAAGGCCAATAAGGCTTACCTGAGTTAAATGATGGTAATATTAAGGTTAACAAAGGTTAAGGTCAATAAGGCCTACTTGAGTTGAATGAGGGTTATATTAAGGTTAACAAAGGTTAAGGTCAATAAGACCTACTTGAGTTGAATGATGATTATATTAAATAATAGACTGGAGGCCAGAAGAAGCAGCAGGTATAAGGTTAACAAATGTTAAGGTCAATAAGGCCTACTTGAGTTGAATGAGGGTTATATTATGGGTAACAAGATTTGTCTGAGCTGAACTATGAACATATCATTGTAGAGGAGGATCATGTATGACTGTGTTGAAATGAGATCACACTACAGCAGAAGAGGACTGAGTAATTACAATGATAGTACAGTTAACAAGGTTTATTTGAACTGAATGGTGAACATACCATTGTAGAGAAGGATTAGGTAGGGTGGTACTGAATTGAGGGCATATTACACCAGAGGAGGACTAGGTAATTAAAATGATCTGGGCAATGCACAGCTGCTCATAAAATAAAGGTAATCTATATATCGAGGCTAAGGTTTAAAGGGCCAAACAGACAAGCGAGACACAAAGGCATAACTAAATCCTATGGAGGGAAGGGATGTGATCCCTAGACACAGGGACCTGGGAGGGGACGCAGAATGGAGGGAAAGGGAGAAACCACGAAGCATGATCAGTTGAAAGGGAGAGAAAGGGGAAGAGGGAGGAAGGGGTTAGAGTTGGGGTCAGGGGTTTTGTTACAGGTCATCCCAGGGCACAAACCAGATTCAGATTAACAAGGCAGACACCAGTAAGATGTAAAATAACTTTATTGAAAGTACGAAGAACGAATAAAACAAAATGATGGACGCTCTTAAGACATTGGGTGTTTTCAGACGTGACGGGGCCAATCGGCCCGTCATGAAATCAATGAATTGATCCCCCGCTGGGATGACCCGTAACACCCTAATAGACGTGCCGGGGGATCCCGGTGGGGGGTCGGGGAGGGGTCGGGGCCGCGCGGCACGACGTGCGGCTGCATGGCCTCGCCCCCTCCACGCTCCCCGCCGTCCGCCCTCTGGGGAGACGGGCGGCCGCCGCGGCCAATGCCGCTGCAGCACTCGCCTGCTATGGCCATGGGCCAGAATCCCTGCGGGGATTCCGGGCTGTGGCCACCATCCAGACGTGACGGCGGGGGTCACCATGACGGGGAATCACATTCAACACACAACGGCCTCCGGTCCCGCCGCTTCGGCTGCTCGCGTGGTGAATCTGATTCCATGCCGTGGTAACATCTGGGGGGGAACATTCGTTCCCCCCAACAGACGTTAAGTGGTCCAAGCCACGAATTGACTGTGGTGGACATTAACCACGTAACGTCTGAAAATACCCATTGACGTGGAATGTACGAGGGTTGAATGAGCCAGTGAAACGGCAGAGAGTGAAAGAATTAATATAAGAAGAGAGATGTGATGTCTTCTTCCTCCAGGAGACGCACCTGGTGGAGAGAGATGCCTTTAAACTTCAAAACAAAAAATTTGGCCATATTTTTACTTCATGGCCCCCCCCAAAAAAGGCAGGAGTCATGATTGGGATTAAAGCAGGTACAGAGTTCAGTTTAAACAGAACGGTTAAAGACAGGGAGGGACGGTTCTTGATGGTCACAGGTATATTAAAGGGAGAGAGTGTCTCGCTGGTAAACCTCTATGCTCCCAATGAGGAGACCCTGTCATTTCTGCATAAACTCATAATAGAAATAAAGGGGAATCAGAAGGCAAACTCTTTATACAGGGGAACTTAAACTCCCCGATAACATGGAGAGATGACTCCATCAACAAACCATTAAAAGGGTGGCAGAGTAAAGTAGAGCAATGGCTCATCGATCATGGACTGATAGATGTTTGGAGAAAATTAAACCAGACACAGAGGGAGTACATCTACTATTCAATACCCCATAAGTTATTCACAAAAATAGACCATGCACTCACTCTAAGTGAAGAACTTAAAAGCTGTAGCAAAGCATATATTAAGCACTAGACCATATCAGATCACCAGGGTTTAGTCACAATTTTCGCTTGGGGGCAGAAAGGGCCAGTCAAGGAAAGACGTACTTGGCAGATGGAAAGAGGGCTTCTCCAGAATAATTTTTTCTGCACCCAGATACAGCAAGGTATTAAGGAGTGCTTTGAACTAAATGGAGGCTCAGCGAACTCATGGAACACCCTGTGGGAGGTGGCAAAAGCGGTGACAAGGGGCAACATAATTTCGGTGGGGGCAGCAGTTAAAAAGAGAAATAGAGAAATTCTAAATGATTTGTATCAGCAATTGATGATAACTGAAACCGACCAGAAGCAAAATCCATCAATAAGAGGTCACAAGCAGCTGCTAAAGATAAAATAGGCTATAAACAGAAGAATCAAACAAACTAATAAAAAAGTTGAAAATAATCAGAGCCAAACATTTTGAACAAAATAATAAATTTGGCAGGATTCTGGCCCGTCTGACTAAGAAAGCAACCACTCAGCATACAATTAGGAGAATAAATAGGTCAGAGGGCCTCCCAACAACGGACCTGGGAGAAATACAAATGGAATTATAAAAGTTCTATGAAGAGATATATAGTACTACAAATCCACAACTAAGTGAAATTAACAGCTTTTTAGGAAAATATGAGATCCCAAAATTAAATATAGCGCAGCAAAGATTTTTGGATGCCCCGATAGACATAGGGGAGTTAGTAGAGGTTATAAAACATCTCCCTAAAAACAAAGCGGTAAGCCCAGACGGGCTACCAACTGAATTTTACCAATGTTTCGCTAAGGAGCTTGCAACCCCATTGACAGAGGTCTTCAATCAGGCCTTAAAGGAGGAATCCTTGCCGCCCTCCTTCTATGAAGCCAGGATAGTAGTGATCCCAAAAGCAGGAAGGGACCCAAAAAAGTGTGGGAGCTACAGACCCATTTTGTTGCTGAATGGCGACTATAAGATATTCACTAAATGTTTGGCCAACTGCCTGGCGGCAGTAGTGGGACACCTGATTCATAGGGTGAAAAGACATGACGCTAACCACCCTTTAACTACCCTTGGTGGTTATTTATGCATGTTGCCGGGCTGTATTGGTGCCCTATGCAGTCCTGAAACATGCATAAATGACCACCAAGGGTGGTTAAAGGGTGGTTAGCGTCATGTCTGTTTTCACCCATAGAGATCAAGTGGGATTCATCCCAGGACGGCTGGGTATGGATAATATAAGAAAGGTGGTAAACATCATACACCATCTGTAGACCACAGGGGCCCCAGCGATAGTGCTATCTGCCAACGCGGACAAGGTTTTTGATAGGGCGAAGCCGACGTTTTTATATCAAATTATGAGAAAAATGGGTATAGGGCGAAGGTTTTTAACCTGGACCAGAATAATATACAAAAACCCGATGTCCAGACTCCAAATTAATAACACCATAACAGATCCATTTAAGCTGACTAGGGGGACTAGACAGGGGTGCCCATAGTGATCAGACAAGAAAATAAGTTTAAAGGAATAACAATAGGAAAAACACAACATAAATTAGCACTACATGCAGATGATATGCTTTTGTTTATTAGCGAGCCCCAGAATTCCCTCCCAGCTTTAATCAACCTTATAGAAGAATTCAGTAATATATCAGGATATCGAATCAATTTTGAGAAATCCCATGCATTCATATTTAGAGGGGAAAAGAAACCCGAACAAATGGCCAAAGAAAAAATCCCATTCCAAATACAGGAAGAGAAAATCAAATATTTAGGGATTAACTTAACAAAAAATCTTAAAAACCTATATTCCAGTAATTTTCCAGAAACATTGAGTAAAGTATCTAAAGAAATAGAGGAATGGAAAAACTTAGCCTGTAGCTGGCTGGGAAAGGTGAATTTATTTAAAATAGTGGCGTTACCAAAACTGTTGTACCCCATGATGGCTCTGCCCATAGAGCTTCCTGAATCCCTATTCAGAGATATAGACAAATTAATGTCCAAGGTGATTTGGACCAATAAAAGACCTAGAATAAAAAAAGAAACACTGTTTAGAACAAGGGAAGCAGGAGGACTGAATCTACCAGACTTCAGACTGTATCACAAGGCAGCCATCTTAAGCGCCCTGAAACCATGGTATCATCAGTCAGAACACCAAGAATGGGTAAAGTTAGAGGCACATATGCTTGGTATAGATACCTTTCCTCAGTACTTGGTAGATGAAGGACAGATAGAAGGGAAAAGATGGAAGGAGCACCCCTTTGCAGGGATAGCCTGGAAATACTGGCACCAAGTAGTAAAGAAAACCAATAGCAAAAGGGGCAAGTCTCCTTATACCCCAATTAATTTATGGGGGTTCAGGGAACAATGTGTAGCTGAAAAACTCAGAACAGCGCTACAAAGGAAACAATACAAGAGGGTGGGGCAACTATTTGATGAAGGTTAGATGCTCTCCAAAGATAAACTAGAACAGTTAATGCAAGAGAGAATTGACCCCTTCCAGTTTGCCCAGTTAAGAAGTGCCTCACGCGACAGGGGACAGCAGAGGAATATGGGAGAGCACCGCTCAATATTGAAAGAGTTTTATTTGAAAGAGACAGCAACAGAGGCAGGTTAGGGCGAATATATAAAGCACTAAAGGCAGTGTGGTATAAAAAGAACTATAGCTTTATAAGGGCCTGGGAAACGGAAATGGGGAAGAAATTCACTGAACAACAAGAAAAAGAAATAATAGAACATTGCGACAGCTGTACAGCTTCTTTGGAAGCTAGGAAGCCCCAAGTAAAACTGACTTTAAGATATTACCTTACACGAAGCCAGTTTAAACATATAGATAAAACAAGTTTGGGGAAATGCTGGAGGGGATGTGGGGAAGAGGGCACCCCGCTGCACTGCTGGTGGGATTGTGAAACAGTCCAAGAACTGTGGAGGACAGTATGGACAAATATGGAAGCTATGGCAGGGTTTATAATTCCATTCTGCTCTGAAACGGCGCTATTGGGGTTATACCCCAACTGTGTGGTGCTTAACAAAATAAAACCCCAATGTGTAATATTCCGTCTGGCAGCAATCAACATCATTGCGAGGAACTGAAAAACAGACAAAACTATCAAAGAAGGGGAGTGGTTAAACAGACTGTGGTTTATTTTCTCAATGGAGCGATTGCTAGCCAAACTACATGACAGGATCAACAAACTACACAGCAGATGGAGACAATGGGTACTTTCAGACATGACGCTAACCACCCTTTAACCACCCTTGGTGGTTATTTATGCATGTTTCAGGGCTGCATAGGGCACCAATACAGCCCTGCAACATGCATAAATAACCACCAAGGGTGGTTAAAGGGTGGTTAGCGTCATGTCTGAAAGTACCCATGGTCTACAAGAGATGCAGGACAAGCCTCTTACAGAAGATGAAAGAGCATACATGTTTGATTTCTACATCTGAATAAGAGAAGATGTCTGCCCAAGGGAAGAATGCAGAAAGTGCGTAATCAAACTAATGGGATGACCTGATAAGTTGGAGTAGTACTCAGTCTGGTTAGCAGCTGAGTGAAGTTTACCCTAATGTTGATTGGGACGGTTAAATAAGAGAAAAACAAACCATTAAGCAAAGCAATGTATGTATGGACTGGTAAAATGATAGACGTTATGTTATCACACAATGTAACAGGGAGGTGATGGAGTGTTCTTGGGTATTTTCAGATGTTACGAGATCACAGTGAACCACGGTCAATACCCACATGGGGCCAAAGCGCCCTGCACATCTGTTAGGCAGCCGCCAGATGTTCGCCACACTGATTACCCACATGGGGTCAATTTCAACCACGCTTCCCAGGCTACCGGCGCGAAAATCGGCTGAAGCGTGGTGAAAGTGATTCCAGGCGGGCATAAAAAAAAAGTAACGTCTGGTCGGCTATCACGGCCTGGAATCCCCGGCGGGATTCCGGGCTGTGTTGAACTCGGCCAGATGCTGTGGCGGCATTGGCCTCGCTGCCTGCCCGTCTCCCCGGAGGGCGGGCGGCGAGGCAGCGTGGAGGGGGTGGGCCATGCGGCCGCACGTTGTGCCACGTGGCCCCGCCCCCTCCCTGATTCACCGCTGGGATCCCCAGCACGTCTGTTTGCCATGCCTGGGTGATCCCGGCGGGGAATCTCTGGGTTGTTTTCGGGACAGGGCGAAGCCGCCCCATCACATCTGAAAACACCCCTTGTCTCTTGCTGAAAAAACAATATATATATTTTTTTTTAAATAGTAGTGAAGTTAAGACATGTAATTTATACCATAGTGCAGCATGTTGAGCTGAACCCTGTATTACCTATTTGGGTCTTCTTTGGCTTCAAATTGTACTTTGAAGTCAAAACAACTTGTGCCTTCGCTTATATTTTATACTTTAAGGGGAAGTTAGCTATTTCATTGTAAAAGTACAGTAGAAGCCTCTTTGTTGGGACATCCGAGGAGATGTAAAGATATTAATGTGGCCCAACTAAATGAGATATGACACGAGTCACAACTGGAACATTGGGAATGTTGGTATATGCAACATCCATAAGTTAAATGCCTGCTGTATTAAGAACAGTAATTGACTATAGAGCCACCAGATGGCGCTGCTAGGTTTGTGTGTACATGGAAAGGAGATGGGGTTATGCAGTTGAATTCCTTTGTGTAACCACTCCTTCTTCCTTTCTCTCTCATTGTCTCAGTCTCCATTTTTTGTCTTCTTACTAGTTAAGATGTAAATAAGAAATCTGTGCCTGGAAAGCTTAAGTAAAGTTCTGTTTTTTAAACCATCAGCTGCATTTGTCCTTACTGATTGCGAATCAGTTATTACTCTGCAACAGGGAAGACCTATTTCTAGAGGCCTATCCCATTTAAGCAGCTGTCCCCGTTGTCAGTTCCATAATTAAATGGAGCCGGCTGTTCACACATTTTTCCTAAACGTAGACAAAGGCCATTTTTAGACCAGACGGTACCACGCAGGTCCACCCAGTGGTTTTGAAATTCACTGGCCTTGACCCCATTTTCAGTCCACATGCAATTAATTTGTGGAACTTATACTGCCCATATAAAAGTGGCAGTGGGTGGGCATGCACTCTTGTGACACACACCTCCACCCATCTCCCTGCACAGAGCAACCAAGAAAAACCTGGGTTGCTCCATGCAGAGGCATGGGTGGCTGGCAGGTGGATAGGGCTGCACACCAAGCACACACCCATCCGCCGCCGTCTAAACCCTGCCCCACCCGCCGGAAGTGTGTGTATAAGAACATTTAAAAGACAGTTGTGGGTGATCCATTTGAAGTAAGAAAATATTATTAGAACGACAATTCCAGATTCTAGCAAGCTTTTCTTTTCTCTATCCTACTCAAATTAATTCACTTTCACTTACATTTTCCTACCTCCACTGAGCGCACACGGACCCTCCCCTCAGCGTCTATTTAAAAAAGCCGAAATGTTATCATTTAAGCATGAATACCTTTGTGTAATATAAGGTGAAGTTTTAGCCTCGTAAGGACAGGAGTTACACTTATCCATTATGAAATATGATATGGGAATATACTTTTCCTCCAGTCTGTTGTATTATGCTGCCGTTTTCCTACCCAGAATAGATTGTATAAGTCAACCAACACATATAGGGACACACTCACAAAATGCAGAAACACCTACCCCATGAGAGGTTTTTGTCTTCTAGTTACGGTATAAATTACCACAAAAAAGGATGCAGACAACATTGTTTTCACAGCACATAAGTACCATGCGGGATGTGATTTCATGCATACATAACTGAGTGTTAGTAAAACCAGAACAGACACCCACTCTCAGCCATAAAATTCTCTCCGTTGCTCCTACGGGACTAGTGATTTTTTTATATTGTTCCACAGCTGGTTTATGTGTGCCATTTTCAATGGGCAAAGCCAGTCCCTCGGCATATGCTTTGGAATTGTTTAATAGTTCGAAGGTAGTCTGTGGTGCAGCTTCAGAAGTTTTCTAAGAGAGATGTAAGTTATAACATTTAAAAGACAGTGGTGGGTGATCCATTTTAAATAAGAAAATATTATTCACAGTATAAGAGGATTTTAATTTAGAACCAAGCCTTCCATCCTATTCTCAATTCAGAATGACAATTCCAGGTTCTAGCAAGCTTTTCTTTTCTCTATCCTACTAAAATTAATTCACTTTCAGGTCTTACATTTTTTTCTCTGATACCCAACATTGACCAGTTGCCAAGTTTCAACCAGAGATGATTGCATTTTAGTGCTAGGTAAAGTAATCCTCTTATATAGCTTGTATGTATTGGCTTAATTAAAGCATTTTCAGATTCTTTTGAGTGAAAGGAAATTTGCTATCGAATGTATTATTATTTTCAGCATGATCATAATTATTATTATTATTAATAATTAATGATGTGGCAGTAAATTTAAGTTTTAAACAGCAATAATATGTTTTTTAAACAACAAGGTTTCTTGTGACAAAATCTTACATGTGAAAACTGAGTAGCCAGCAATCTAGAAAGTAGTATACACAAGCCAGATAACATGCAGACAAAGGCTGTACTGGCCCAGTGCTCTGTGACAGTGACCTCAACCTTGACCTAATGAAGCTATCATTTTTAGGGGTGAGAAGTGATTTATTTGTCACTTTGTTTAGTCCAGAACTTTTTTAGACTGAGGACAAGTCTCTGCACCAAAGACAAATGTGCATGTTGATTTTTTTTAGTTCAGCTACATTCCTGCTCCAAAAAAAAAAAAAAGACTTGATAACACGAGTATGGGTATGTCAGCAACCAAACAGCTCAATTTGCCTTCAAATAAACAAAAGCATTTAAGCAACAATAACACTACTTGCACCCAAATCTGTGCCTTCTACAAAATGTCATCCTCTGATAAAATATTAGGATGAGTCCTCCTATTTCATATTTTGAAGCAAATCATACATTTGATAGCAAATATTTTGAAGAGGCAAGTGAAGTATAACAGTGACAGATTAGGCTATTAGAAGTCACATTAGCAAATACTTTGGCTCTGTGCCATTCTGTGGCTTTATATCATTCTGTAACCGAGATATAGATCTTCCAGATTCACAAAATATTCTCTCGTACTAACATTTGCCTTGCTGTACAAACCACAACTTGAGCTGAAATGGGTAGTGGATTTATTATTCATATTTTGGATTGCCATTTGAGTACCTGAATAATATCTAAGATCGATTTGGGGAGTATTCTTTTTTGGTTTTTAATTTTTGGTTAATTTGGTTATCTAATTTTGGGAAGTGCATATTTTGGAGCAGCAAGTAGCTCTTGACCATGACATATGGTTCATTGGAAGGGTAGACCATATCTTCAAACATCCAGCTGTTTGGGCTACTTAGCTGATCAGCGGTCACTGCCCATCAGCTATTTAACAGTAGCAGCTGATCACCATTGGAAACTGTGGGGTTGGGACTACCACTACTGTGGGAGAACAGTTGTGGCTTTTTGATCAACAAAGCTGGCTCGGGTGACTTTGGGTGATTTCAGACGAGACGAGGTGGCATTCGCCCCATCCTGGAATCACCCAAATGATTCCCCGCCGGGATCCCGGTGGGGAATCGGGGAGGAGGTGGGGCCGCATGGCACAACGTGCAGCTGCACGGCCCCGCCCCCCCAATCCCCCGCCGCCTGCCCTCTGGGGGGATGGGTAGGCCCCGTAGCCAATGCAGCCGCAGCGCCTGCCCAATTTGGCCACAGCCCGGAATCCCGCCGGGGATTCCGGGCCGTGGTTGCCGGCCAGATGTTACTTTTTGTTGGTTCCCGACGGGAATCTCTTTGACCACGCTTACGGCGATTGTCCGGCGGGGAGCCCCGGAAGCGTGGTTGAAATTGACCCCATGTGGGAATCAACCGTGGTGAACATCTGGCGGTCGCCTAACAGACGTTCAGGGCGCTTTGGCCCCATGTGGGTATTGACCGTGGTTCACTGTGATCTCGTAATGTCTGAAAATACCCTTTGCCATCATGAGAGATATATGATCACCTTACAACTGCAGCAAGAAAACCTTCAAAAGATATAACATTGGGTGAAAACAGACATGACGCTAACCACCCTTTAACCACCCTTGGTGGTCATTTATGCATGTTGCAGGGCTACATAGGGCACCAATACAGCCCTGCAACATGCATAAATAACCACCAAGGGTGGTTAAAGGGTGGTTAGTGTCATGTCTGTTTTCACCCATTGTCATACGCTATATAAAACGTATCTCTATACACCAACAGCCAAACCAAAATTTGAAGTCACTTTGGGATTTTCCCTGCATAAAGGCTGCAACATTTGTACTTCAAATCAAATCAAATTTTATTCGGCACTGACTTTCGTCATCGCCAGACAAATACACACATACAAACAAAGTAACATACACTATAAACATATAACACACAAATTATAATCCATATGCACCCATACGGACAATTCCAAAGCAATTGATGGCATTTGATAACATATCTTAACACCATAACTAAACATACTACACAGCAGCAGTAGAATATCAATATGGTAGGTAAAAAGCCCTCAGCAGTTATTAAAGCCAAGGCCTACTAAACAAATACCATCCATATATTAACATCTGACAAAATAGTATTCAAATGAACATAGGAAGCATCCTGGTCAAAAAAAGACCAATGCCTTGCCAGAAGCCCATATCCCCTATTTGGTACCCAAACCAGGCATTCCAACCTGGTATTTACTGAGATTACCCCTTTTTGATAGCTGCATAAATATTTTTGTCCTCCTTTTGTCTAGCAGGAGAAGAAATGATGCAACAGCAAATAGATCATTAGACTGTGTCAAATTCGCCAAATATATAAAGAGATCCCTATAACTAAACTTCCTATCCGCTAACACCGGAACCAACCAAGTCTCCCTCAAATGGATATAATAGGGGCATCTAATGAGGATATGATCCCATGATTCAACTTCTGACAAGGAACAGTGACACTTACGCTCATCATAGGGAATCTTAGCAAACCTGCCCTCCACCACTGCAGACTGCATCATCCCAAATCGAAATAGGGTATAATAGCGCCTCAGATGTTTATTGCTCAGGACATCCAAATAGAGTTCTCTCCTAAAGAGGATCTTACTAGCAGCCAACAGTGGGGCTGCAACATTTGGTCTACAGTTCTTGCTTAAGAATACATTTTTTGAATCATGAAGCATAGTTGACTTTTTAGCTGTATAGAATTTCTATACACATAGGGCTAGTGCTGATATGAATAGGCAGATCAGTATTTGAGGCTATTATTCTCTCATTCAAATAGACAACTGAATGTTTGAACAATATCTGCATTTAAATGGTTTGGTTTGTTCAGTTTGCCAGGTTCATTGGGTTCAGTTAGTACTAGATATTGGAGGCCAAATAAACCAGTGCCAATGAAGCAAAGTAAATATCCTATACAGAAGATTTGGTTCAATGCAGCCAAATTCAGTGGATAGATATTTACATTGCGTATTTGTTTAATCTCTATTTAAGGGTGCAATTCAGCTCCATTGAAAACAATGGGATTTTTACCGTTAAGTAGGAGCTAGATTGCACCCTTAATTCAGCTGACAGGTGTTACTTCTGAATGTTTGTTGATGATTGATGAAGGTTGATGAAATTTATATTAAAGAACAGCACAAAGCATTCATTTAAATAATAAAAGGAATACATTTCTCATACACGTAGCCAGATATTTTAGGCATTGAATATAGAGGCAATCTATCTTTGACACTTAAGGGTGTTTGGGCATCATTTTTCCAGAGGCGAAAAGGAAACTAGTTTTAAAGACAGCTGAAAAAAATTGAGTAAGTATTGGGAAGTGGAAGAATCATTAGTATTAGGGAAATAAAGGTTGGGTTATTGGAATCTTATAACTCAAATACATTTTTGTAATTTTTATGGCCAAAAAGGAGCTTGAGTAGAATATGTAATAACAGAAGCAGCCATTATTATTTAATTGAAATTCCTCCTTAGGATCATTAATAAGCCATTTATTTCACATCTGTTAATCTTTAAATAGGAAATGCTGTCCTTCTTAATTGTGATCATGTCAGTTTGTATCCCCTAAGTGTTGGAATTTTTCAGTGAGGCAATTTATCATGGGGATTATCTGATGAACTCAGTATGCCTGGAAAGTTCATTTAACAGCTCGTTTACCATTATAAAAACATTCAGGTGAATCATGCAGTAAATGAATGTCTGGTGTCCTTTTTACACACTTCTAACTTTATTTCTGTCACTAAATTAGAGTTCATGTGGCTTACAATTTATGTGTAAAATAACGCTATTCAACTATGTTACTTTCTTCTCTTTATGAGGTAGTGATATACCTTAACTATTAGTAAATGTTTTATTCCGGTTTATATGCTTAAAAACTTGAGTGTAAATCTGTCTTTGGGTAAATCTAATATTTTACCCTGAAGCGAAATTTCCTTTTATATAAACATAATACATTTCTGAGCCACTGTTGCACTAGGACATATTTTCTTTTTTTAAAATAAAAAATAAAACAAAAAATCTTTCATTAAAAATTCTGAAATTAAAAGCACATTAGTGATTATAAATTTCAC
Organism: Sphenodon punctatus; assembly: GCA_003113815.1. Classification (NCBI taxonomy): domain Eukaryota; kingdom Metazoa; phylum Chordata; class Lepidosauria; order Sphenodontia; family Sphenodontidae; genus Sphenodon; species Sphenodon punctatus. Next base: position 813,969 of record QEPC01000801.1, on the reverse strand, counting down.
ATGATCTAATTCCATTGTCTTCTGTTCCATTCTGTTTAGTTTAAATACAAAAAAAGAAAATATTATTCCATGTTGACATTTACTAAGAAAACCTATATATATATAGTTTGCCAGACACTTCGTAAAAGCCAGCTTTTTTGGTTCTCAAAAACTATAATTATAAGCTGTTGTGCGGTGCAGTGGTCCAACAGTCTTTATTTTCCAAGCCACAGAGATTGATTCTGTAAGATGGAAAGGTGGACTCACTTCTTATTTTATTTTTGAAAGAATGTATGGATTAAAATGGTGGCTCAAGAGGAAAACCGCACTTTCTGAGACAGGAACAAAAGAAGACAGAGAGATCCTTATTGTCAGGGACTCATGTTCGCTGAAATTTCCTTATTGCCGCCAGTAGGGAAAATGCAATGAACAAAGGGTAATTTCAGATATGACGGGCCTTTTGGCCTGCCACACTGAACCCTGGACCGGGATCTGTCTCGGATCCTGGTGTGATCAGACCAGTCGTCCTTTAGATGTGCCGACCTGATCGCAGAGGGGAATCAGGGAGGGGGGCGAGGCTGCGTGACGTGCAGCTGCTCAGCCTCGCCCCCCATTGCGTGTCTACGGCTGCCCGCCCTCGGGGAGACAGGTGGGTGCAGCAGCCAATCAGGCCACTGTGCCCAATCCTGTCCATTGGTTGGGACCTGATTCCGGAACGGGGCTGGCAAGCAGACATTCATCATGGCCATTGCCAGCCCCATTCCGGATCGTGGCCAACCTAGCCATGATTCTGGAAGTGAGTCCGGCCTCACCTCCAGAACCGTGGTCAATTTGATCCCGGCCGGGTATTCACTGTGGTGAACATCTGGCCGGGAGCAAATAGACGTTCACGGGATTGCTGCCGCCACACAGGATCCACTGTAACATCTGAAAATACCCACAGGTTCCTGCTTATTGTGTTGGCTATCTGATAAACTCAGATACTCAAATGAGTGTCAATGTAGCCTAAAGGATATTGTGTTGGTCTTGAAAGACCAGGGTTCAAATCTCATCATAGCCATGAACTCACTAAGTGTTAACACATGAGATGGGAATTGGCTGAAGTGCTCGGTAGCCCCCACTACAGCTCTACAAACACTCTAGGCTGTTGCTGACGACTCCATGGTGTGGAACATGCATGGAGACAGCGTGAACCCTAACACATGGGGGGTGGCCACTGGGCCCTCCCCAACAGATGGCAGCAACCCCATGGGTGCCCATTATCCTGGAGTTGCCTGGATTTTTACTAGGATGATGCCATTAGTAGTGGCCCCGAGCCAGCCCCAGGATGAAAATCTGGTGGCCACATGACAGATGGGCAGGTGAATTCCAGCCAATGGGGGCAGATGTGGGGCAACATTTTATCTGTTACCACCCACTGGCTGACCTTGGGCAAGTGACTATCAGTCTCAGTTGCCCATCTTTAAAATGGAAATAATATTGACTTACCTCACAAAGTTGCTGTGAAGGTGAACCAGATAAGGATTATAAAGCACTTTAAACACTGAAATCACCATGTAAATAATAGAATTAAACACTGAAAGCACCATGTAAATAATAGAATTAAGTACTGTGGTAATGACTAAATGGAAGTACCTCTTAATCGCTTATGATATTATTATTATTTATTATTAACAAACATTTATATAGCGCAAGCAGTGCACCTGGCACTTTACAAAGTAATAAAATAGACACGGTCCCTGCCCCTAGGGCTTACAATCTGAGAGACAGGAGCTGGGGGAGAGACTTAGGAAGGGGAACAGAGGGAGAGACAAGGGGTCTAACATTCATGAAGATGCGAGGTCTCAAGTGCACGTACTTGGCTTGGTTACGATGAGAATGACAGCAGGCAGGTCCATGTTGCAAGGATAAGGGTAAACCGATCGTAGGTATAGGAATAGTGGCTCAGCAGGATAAAGAGTCAGACAGAGCAGAGCGAAAGAGGTGAGTTTTAAGGAGAGATTTGAAGGTATGAAGGGAGGGGGCAAGGCGGATGTGGACAGGGAGGGAGTTCCAGGCATGGGGGGCAGCAAGTGAGAAGGGACGAAGGCGCTTAGGGGAGCAGGGAAGGCGTGGAAGGGTGAGAGAAGGGACAGAGGAGGAGCGAAGTGCACGGGCTGGAGTATGGAGGGCGATAAGTGCAGAGAGGTAGGGGGGAGCAAGGTTGTGAAGAGCTTTATAGGTGAAGACTAGGAGCTTGTGCAGGATTCGTTCAGGAAGGGGAAGCCAGTGAAGCGAAGAGAGGAGGGGCTGCACATGGTCGAAGCGACTGGCGAGGTAGATGACCCTGGCAGCAGAGTTTTGGACAGAGATGAGGGGAGAAAGGTGAGACCGGGGAAGGCCAGTGAGAAGGAGGTTACAGTAATCGAGGCGAGAGATGACCAGAGCATGAACAAGAGTTTTGGCAGACGAGACAGAGAGAAAAGGGCGAATCTTAGCAATGTTATGGAGGGAGAAGCGACAGGATTTAGCAACAGAGTCAATGTAGGGTTTAAAAGAAAGGGCTGAGTCAAAGATGAAGCCTAGGCTACGGGCTTGGGGGACAGGCAGGATGGTGACTCCATCAATAGTTATTGACAGTGAGGAAGGAGAGGAAGGATGAGGGGGGAAGATAAGGAGTTCAGTTTTAGCCATGTTGAGTTTGAGTTGACGTTGAGGCATCCAGGTAGAGATGTCAGAGAGACAGTTGATGAGACGAGCTTGAACAGAGGGAGAGGGAGAGGGAGTAGAGAGATAGAGTTGAGATACTGAACACAGTAATCTTCAGTGTTCCACTTTTCACCCCTTGAATGATGTTTTACTGTGTGTAAAACATTTTTAGGTATTTGTACATTACTTCACTTTGTGTTTGTACATTACTTTTCAGCAAGAAGTAAAAATTTTAGTTTAATATATCCTGGACTGAACTTTTTCAGTGATCATTGGGTGCCAGAAATTCAGGTGTGGAATTTGCAGAATAGCTCTCTAGAAAGTTAATCTTTGCTTACTTAGTACCACTTCATCTTGTTTTTGACTCCAGACCCATCAGCTCCACCAGCCCCTTCAAACCTCAGAATTGCCAACTCCACCATGAACAGTGATGGAAGTGTAACTGTAAGGATTGTTTGGGATCTCCCAGAAGAACCTGATATCCCAGTGCATCACTACAAAGTCTTCTGGAGCTGGACGATCAGCAGCAAGTCTGTCGTCCCAGCCAAAAAGAAGAGAAGGAAGACTACAGATGGGGTAATGAGCTAATTGAAACTAGAAACAAAAATGATCTAGTCCCTCTCTTAGGATACTAGGGGGAAAAACTGGGGGGTAGGGGGGCCTAAAAATATTTGCCATTGTGCTGAATAAATGGAATTAAAATTTACGTTATCTAGATCAGGGGTGGGTGAAGTTCCCAAGCACAAGGACCACATACCAAAGTTTTCATATCAGCAAGAGCCAAAAAACACATTAAACTGATTGTGGCTTCCTTCAGTCTGGGGATGAGGTAGTATGTCTTCCCCCAACTGTCTGACCCCTCATATCAAAGTTATGGTTTCCAAGTCATCTGGCCGGTTTGAGCATCTGAAATAGTAGTTGCCAGGCATGCTCCTACTACTCCCACAGCCCACAGGAAGTGTAAGGGATCAGAGTTGGAGGTGTAGGGGATTCAGGGATCAGAGCAGGAGGTGGGTGGGTGAGGGTCAAAGCGGGGTTCCGAAAAGGCAAAGAAACTCAGGCCACTTTCAGACCTCCCCCCCCCCACACACGCATATTCTGGAGGGGGGGAATATGCAACCAGGATATGCGTGGGGATCGGCCGGTCCAAAAGCCCTCCCCCACGACTTTGCTGGCAGACATGTGCAGGGATGCAGAGCTCGATTTCCTGCCCTGCATCCCTGTGTGTGTCTGCCGGCAAAGGGGGACTTTCAGTTCAGCCAATCCCCGTGCATATCCTGGCTGCGCATTCTCCCAGAATATGCATGGGTGGGGTGGGGGAGATAGAAGGTCTGAAAGTGGCCAAAGAGTCAAAGCTTGGAAGTGATAGCAGGTCAAATGATCTGCTCTCAGCTTCATGGTTTGTTAGATGCCAGTTAACTGATAAGGCTTGCTGGTAGCTCCAGGAAGCTGGGAGTTGCAGTAAAGGCTGGGATAGATAGGAGGAGGGAGTGACCAGGCTCAGACAAGGGGAAGACCCACAGCGTAGTATTCATGGCAGCAGCAGTGTGGCTACTGAGCTAATGAGAACATAAGTAGTGCCATTACTGGGTCAGACCAATGATCCATCAAGCCCAGCATCCTGTCTCCGACAGTGGCCAATCTCTTTCTCTTGGGAGAAGTACCCAACAGGTCACAATGGGCAATCCATTTCCTGTTGTTCCAGCCCCCAACAGTAAGATGTTATGTTCCCAAAACCTACTTGGCTAATAGCCATTAATGGACCTATCCTCTAAGAACTATTCCCAATGTTTCCTCGGGGCGGGACGTGGAGGTCAAATTTCTGGATGCCGTAAATGACTGCTTCCTAGAACAGCTGGTTCTGGAACCAATGGGAAGAGGTGCTATTCTAGAACTAGTCCTGAGTGGCACGCAGGACCTGGTGCAAGGAGTGACTGTGGCAGAGCCACTAGGCAATAGTGATCATAATATAATCACATTTGACATAATTTCTGGAGGGAGAAAGACAAACAAAAGTACAGAGGTAGCATTTAACTTTTAAAAGGGAGACTATGACAAAATAAGGAAACTAGTTAAAAAGAAACTAAAAAGCAAAGTTGCAAAGGGCTACAAGTTTGCAAGAGGCGTGAAGACTGTTTAAAAGCACCCTTCTGGAAGCCCAGATTAAATGCATCCCGCAAGTTGAAGGGCAACAAAAATGATCCAGGGTATGGAACAGCACCCGTATGAGGAGAGGCTTGATAGGTTGGGGCTCTTCAGCTTGGAAAAGAGATGGCTGAGAGGAGATATGATAGAGGTCTATAAAATCATGAGTGGTGTGGAACTTGTAAACAGAGAACAGTTATTTACCCTCTCAACTAGTACTAAAACTAGTGGACACTCTATGAAACTCACAGGTGGCAGAGTAAAAACAAACAAAAGAAAGTATTTTTTCACTCAGTGTACAATTAGATTGTGGGATTTACTGCCAGAGGAGGTGGTCAAGACCAGCAGTATAGCTGAGTTTAAAAGAGGTTTGAACACGTTTCTGGAAGATAGGTCTGTCGAATTTGTGTCTAAGTTTCTTCAAAGGGAAAATGCGCTTAATGGTCCAGGCCCGACATGATCTGGTGTGGATATAGGGCGCTCTTTTCCAATATGTGGAAACTCAGTTTACACTTTGCTTATAATTCAGCCAGCTCAGCAGAGTATTGTAAAGACAATTTATTTATAAATGAAGCTATAAGAATATTATAAATATAAAGCAATAGTTTACTTAATTTCAAATAAAGACAGTACAAGAAAAACAGTGTCAGTTAAAAATACATGACTTGAGAAGACATTTCTGTTCAAGGTACAGCTCTATTAAGTTCAAAGATCTTAACATCTGTAAGATATAATATATGCTCTAAGTATTATTGCTTATGGTTGTTGGCTCAATGCATATAAGAATATACATTTATATTCACCCAGTTCTTTGTTGTCCAGTCTGCCATATGAAAAAAGTAAGAGAGCTCTAAGAATAATAAAGCTTTCTGAAAAATCCCTCTCTCCTCTCCCTTCTTATGGAGGGAAATGCTTGGATGTCAGCTAAAAATGACATCAGGTCAAAACTGCTAACAGTGAGGCTTCTCAAAGTGAGTTGTAAGTGTTAAGATAAGTGTTAACAATGGTTAAGATGTCAGGCAAACAAGACCCCTTCGCCTTGTGTAGAAAGGCACGTATTCTTGAGACTGGTCAACAGTAATGTTGATTTCTTTAAGAGACAGACTGGCTTATTACATCTCCCATTCCAGTATACAGGCTGATTTCATCTCCTATTCCAGTGTCTGGTCAAGAGTTCAGTAGAAAGGTCACTATAGGACAGCTCTTTAGGAATTCACCATACAGAGAGGCCAATTCTGATTTTCAATATATTGAAACACAGACGGTCAAAAAATATATGCCTATATACAGGATACATGACAGGTCCATTAGCAGCTATTAGCCAGATAGGATTGGGGAACAAAACCCTCTACTGTCGGGAGCCTGGGGATGACCCACAGAGAATGGATACCATGATGACCTGTTGGGTGCTTCTCCCAGGCCCCTGTGATTGGCCACTGTCTGAGATAGGATGCTGGGCTCGATGAACCGTTGGTCTGACCCAGTATGGCACTTCTTATGTTCTTAAGTTTAAAAAGGAAGCAGGAAGACCAACAGTCTTCCACTATGGCTAAATGGGGAGGTGAAGGAGGCTATTAGAGCCAAAAAGGAATCCTTTAAGAAATGGAAGGCTAGTCTCAATGAAAATAATACAAAAGAGCATAAACACTGGCAACGTAAATGTAAAGTGCTAATAAGGCAGGCCAAGAGAGATTTTGAAGGGAAGCTTGCTAAAGAGGCAAAAACAAGCAACAAAAACTCTTTCAAATACATTGGAAGCAAGAAGCCTGCTAGGGAGTCAGTTGGGCCATTAGATGACAAGGGAGTAAAAGGGGCACTCAGGGAGGATAAGACCATTGCAGAGAAGCTGAATGAGTTCTTTGCGTCGGTCTTCACTGCGGAGGATATGGGGGCGGTACCCACGCCAGATCCTTGCTTTGTGAGCAAGGAATTGGAAGAGCTCTTACAAATCAATGTGACGTTGGAGGATGTTCTAGGGCAAATTGACAAACTGAATACTAACAAGTCACCAGGGCCAGATGGCATTCACCCCAGAGTTCTGAAGGAACTCAAATATGAAATC
>QEPC01000801.1:791197-804917 GCA_003113815.1 Sphenodon punctatus | reverse complement strand
TTACAAATCAATGTGACGTTGGAGGATGTTCTAGGGCAAATTGACAAACTGAATACTAACAAGTCACCAGGGCCAGATGGCATTCACCCCAGAGTTCTGAAGGAATTCAGATATGAAATCACAGACCTACTGTTAGTAATTTGCAACCTGCCACTAAAATCTGCCACTGTACCCGAGGACTGGAGGATGGCAAATGTAACCCTGATTTTTAAAAAGGGATCCAGAGGGGATCCTGGAAACTACAGACCAGTAAGCTTGACGTCTGTGCTGGGGGAAATGGTGGAAACCATCATTAAGGACAGAATTACAGGGCATGTTGACAAATATGGCTTAATGGGGAGGAGTCAAAACGGATTTAGTAAAGGTAAGTCATGCCTCACTAACCTGTTGGAATTCTTTGAGGGTGTAAATAAGCATGTGGACAAGAGAGACCAAGTAGATATAGTGTACCTAGATTTCCCGAAAGCATTTGATAAGGTCCCTCATGAGAGACTCGGGAAAATTAAAAAGTAATTGGATAGGAGATAGTGTCTTACTATGGATCAGAAACTGGTTGAAAGATAGAAAGCAAAGGGTAGGACTAAATGGTCAGTTTTCACAATGGAGAGATGTAAAAAGTTGTGTGCCTCAGGGATCTGTATTGGGACTGGTGCTGTTTAATGTATTCATTAATGATTTGGAAAAGGGTGTTAAGAGAGAAGTGATAAAATTTGCAGATGACACCAAGTTATTCAAGGTAGTTAAAACACAAGCAGACTGTGAGGAACTGCACCAGGATCTTATGACACTGGGCGCCTGGGCATCTAAATGGCAAATGAGATTTCAAGTGGACAAGTGCAAAGTGATGCACATAGGGAAAAATAATCCAAACTATGCCTACACAATGCTGGGTACTAAGCTAGGAGTTACCACTCAGGAAAAGGATCTGGGGGTGGTTGTGGACAATACAATGAAATCCACAGTGCAGTGTGCAGCAGCAGTCAAAAAAGCAAACAGAATGTAAGGAATTATACAGAAGGGGATAGAGAATAAAACTGAGAAGGTCATAATGCCTCTATACAAATCAATGGTGTGACCGCACCTCAAATATTGTGTGCAGTTCTGGTCGACCCATCTCAAAAAAGACATAGCTGAAGTAGAAAAGGTACAGAGAAGGGCAACAAAAATGATCAAGGGCATGGAAGGGCTCCTGTATAAGGAGAGGCTTGGTAGGTTGAGGCTCTTCAGTTTGGAGAAGAGACGACTGAGAGGAGATATGATAGAGGTCTATAAAATCATGAATGGTGTGGAACTAATAAACAAGGAGCAGTTGTTTACCCTCTCAGGTAGTACTAGAACTAGGGGACACTCCATGAAACTCATGGGTGGCAAGTTTAAAACAAATAAAGTATTTTTATTTTTATTTGAGGCTGTGGTAAGGGCCAGTACTATAGCTGAGTTTAAAAGAGGTTTAGATAAGTTTCTGGAAGATAGGTCCATTAGCAGCTATTAGCCAGACAGGATCAGGGAACATGGGGTGATTCCAGACGTTACGGGGCCCGTTGGCAGAAATAGCAGCTCAGCTTCTCTTGCTCCCAAAGCTTCTGTGAAAGCTTATAGTATGGGTACCTGAGAACTACATAAGGCTCCTGAGCTGCTATTTGCTCACCTCTGAGCTAGATAGTTATACTCCTCTTATTTTAGCAAAATGGAGACAAAATAATTCAGATGGTATCTTTTATTGGACTCTGTTGGTGACAGTATGCAAGCTTTTGGGCCACACAAGCCTTCCCCCGGTACATAAGGAGTGAGAACTACAACCTGAAGGAATGCAAGGTGTGTATGTGAGGGCAGCAGGGTCCTGCTAAGAAAAAAGTTACTGGTTTGTTAAATGTTTAAATTCCATGTGGTAAGCACAGACTATGCACAAGCACAAGGAGGAAAGAAAATAACAAGGGGGAGAGAGAATTCACATATCAAAACATTTAAAAACAAAGTAGAGAGCACAGCAGGTTAGTAAAAAGGACAAGCTGACTGTTACACTTATATCTACTGGCTCATGAAGCCAAAGCAACTCAGCAACTACATTCCTTTTGTAAAAAATAACAAGACTGAAATCATTAAAATCAAGATGAACAGCAAGTGCTGATTGATAGAAGACTGGAATCAACAGAAATAAAAGAAATCCAGAGTCTTAGGGTATTTTCAGACGTTATGTGGTCAATGGCAACCACAGTCAATTCCCTGTGGTGGCTTGGACCACGTAATGTCTGTTGGGGGGAACAGATGTTCCCCCCAGATGTTACCATGGCGGGGAATCACATTCACCACGCGAGCGGCCGCAGCGGCGGGACCGGAGGCCATCGCATGGTGAAGGCGAATCCCTGCCGTGGTGACCCCCGCCGTCACATCTGGATGGTGGCCACGGCCCGGAATCCCCTCAGGGATTCCGGCCCGTGGCCATAGCGGGCGAGCGCTGCGGCGGCATTGGCCGCGGCGGTCGCCCATCTCCCCAGAGGGCTGTCGGCGGGGAGTGGGGAGGGGGCGGGGCCATGCGGCCACACGTTGCGCTGTGCGGCCCCACCCACTCCCCGATTCCCCGCCGGGATCCCCCGGCACGTCTGTTAGGGCATGACTGGTCATCCCGGCGGGGGATCAATGCATTGATTTCGTGACGGGGCCAATTAGCCCCATCATGTCTGAAAATGCCCAATGGTGCAGGGAAGAGGGCTTCAGATTCACTAGGACCTGGGGAATCTTCTGGGGAAAAGGGAGCCCATATTAACCGAAACGGAACCCAGCTGCTGGCACTAAAAATTAAAAGACAGGTAGAGCAGTTTTAAAAATAGAATTGGGGGGAGTGGGGAGGAAGCAGGCAGGTGCTTAGGAAAGCATGGTTCGGGCTGAGGCCTCTCCAAAGGATACTGTTAATTCAGGGGAATTTGAGTAACCTAATGTAGAAGACAGGAAAGCTGAGAGAGCTCATGTGGGAATCGGTGCAAAACAGACAAATGTAAGCGCCTTCGTCCCTTCTCACTTGCTGCCCCCCATGCCTGGTACTCCCTCCCTGTCCACATCCACCTTGCCCCCTCCCTTCATACCTTCAAATCTCTCCTTAAAACTCACCTCTTTCGCTCTGCTCTGTCTGACTCTTTATCCTGCTGAGCCACTATTCCTATACCTACGATCGGTTTACCCTTATCCTTGCAACATGGACCTGCCTGCTGTCATTCTCATCGTAACCAAGCCAAGTACGTGCACTTGAGACCTCGCATCTTCATGAATGTTAGACCCCTTGTCTCTCCCTCTGTTCCCCTTCCTAAGTCTCTCCCCCAGCTCCTGTCTCTCAGATTGTAAGCCCTAGGGGCAGGGACCATGTCTATTTTATTACTTTGTAAAGTGCCAGGTACACTACTGGCGCTATATAAATGTTTGTTAATAATAATAATAACCAATTCTAGATTAACTGAAACAGTCGCTTATAATGAGCAAAATAAAAAGAATGTTTAAGTGTTTATATACAAATAGTAGAAATCTAAAAAGTAAGATGGGATAATTAGTGTTTGTCACTAAATGAAGGTATAGACATAATAGGAATCTTAGAGACCTGGTAGAATGAGTATAACCAATGGGACACTGCAATCATGGGGTATAAAATATATCAAAATGACAAAGTAGATTGAGCTGGTGGTGAGTGGCACTATATGGTAGAGACAGCATTGAATCAAGCGGATTAAATTTTAGAGGAAGGGAACTGTACTCTGTAATCTCTGTGGATGGAAATTCCATGCGTAACAGGGACGTTTATAGCAATGGGGCTATACCATCGATCTCCTGACCAGGATGGTGAGACTGACTATGAAATGCTGACTGAGATTAGACAGGCTACTAAAGTCGGAAATACAATGATAATGGGTGTGAATATCTTCTTGGGCCACTGTTACACCCCTCCTCGGGGTGAACAACACTCGGGGTATTTTCAGACGTGACGGGGTGGGTATTGGCCCCATCACGGAATCACCCATTGATCCCCGCCGGGATCAAAACAGCCATCAAACAGACGTGCCAGCTGCATGGCCCCGATCCCCCACGCGCCCCCGGCCGGGCGCCCTCCACGAGATGGGTGGGCGCCGCAGCCAATGCAACCGCAGCACCCACCGGCTCCCCGGGGCATTGACCACGGCCCGGAATCCCACCGCTGATTCCAGGCTGTGCTCAGGGGCCAGACGAGACGGTCCCCTTGATCACGGGGGTGAGGGGGGAGATCACATTCAACACGCAAAAGGAGATGGTCCGGCCAGGACCTCCGTTTGCGTGTTGAATGTGATTCCCCTCCGTGATTCACGGGGGTGAACATTTGGCGGGGAGCTTCCATTCCCCCCAACAGTTGTTACGGGACCACAATCACCATGTGGGTATTCACCGTGGTTCATTGTGATCTCGTAACGTCTGAAAATACCCTCGATTACCCTGTAGTTTCCTCTGAAGTATCTGATACTGGATGCTGTCAGTATACTGGGGTAGATGGGCCGTTGCTAAGATGGCTGTTCTTGTGTTCTAAAAAGGAAATATTTTAAGTATCTGCATCACAGTAAATAAGATCTAAATCTGTAGATCTAAGGCCACTTTTAGACAAGCAGCCAGCTCGCATTTTGAAAAATGTGTCTTGATATCGAGGTCTTTCAAATACACTTTTAAAAATGCACTTTTAAAAAGAATGCACAAGCACTGATTTCAATGACAGCTGGCGACTTCCAGCTCATCTAAAAGCCTCCCATGCAACTTTTTTCAAAGTTCAATTTTTTCAAAGCATGAGCCGGCCACTCGTCTAAAACGGCCTTATAAAACTGAGGCATATCCAGTGAGGTATGTTTAACCAGAAACCTCTTGACTGATGGGAAGGCTCATTTTATTTAAAATGTGTAAAATGTAATTGCAACATTATTCTTTCCATACACTAAGTGATCCTTGGAATGGATGAGCTTTCATATATCACAGTAGTTTCTGATGGTTAAGTTATTGTATAGGTGCAAGATAATAGCAAAATCCTTTTTTAAATAATTCCAACATACTATTTTGCTGAGCTCAGACAATTCCATAGCAGCAAATTAATATCAGCTTCTGCATCAGCTTAATTAAAAACTATCTGCCCTGATTCATATAAATAGCATTTTATTTTTCAATGCTTTGGTAACAGAAATAGAAACATCCTGGGATAGACTGTACTCTCAATTACACCATTGTAATTTGGAGCAGAATTTGGGCTAAGTTTATAGTTAGCATTATGCTCTGGCTTTTATTCTCCACTACATCGGAGCACAGTTTGTCCTATTGGAGTGTGGTTACTAGTAGGAGCCAATTCTGACTCAGTGATGCTTAGCTGCCTAGCCCAAGGAGAAATTAAGCAGGGGGTTTATTTTAGGTTCAGCTATTGGCATATGGCCTGCTTTACACCAGTTCCACGGCACAAACTGACCATAGTGAACCAGATAATTCAACTCTATATGTTCTACTTATGATAGGCATTTCCTTTCAGTACAGTGAAAGGATGGTCTACTTGCCATGCGTTACACGCTTGGTGAGATGAGAGCAGAGAGAGAACGTAACAGCCAGCATCAGAGTCTGCTGTTCCTATGAAGAATGCCATAGACCTGACATCTTCAAACACAAAAGGTCAGTGCTCTAAGCGGGTAAAATCCTCACCCATTAAAGTTAATGAAACATTTGCCATTGACTTCAGTGGGTTTAGGATTGCAGCCTAACAGAGCAATCCAACTCCTGTTAAAGTCAATTTCAATTTAGACACTTCAGTTAGAGCTGGATTGTAACCTAAAACTGTTTCTGAGGCTAAGAAACTTTCCCTCAGCAAGCTCAAACACACCATATAAAGTCCTTCCAATCTGAGAAGAAATTTAAATGTTAGAACAATTTTAGAAGTATTTTTAGAACAGGAATGTTCAAACATTGGGTGCAGCCAAACTAAATTAGATAGATGGTTCAAGGGCCACACATCCACCCTGCCCTCTATGGGTAAAAACAGACATGAGAGCAGACCACTGTGGCCCGCTTTGTCATGCTTTGGCCTGGACCTCACCTGCATGACTGCAGGTGCCGCCAGATGTTGGCCCGGGATTGCCCTGGGCCATGTCAGCAGCTAGCCCGGGCTCTGACCTCGAGAAACCCCCACAGTCACAGTCTGGGCTAAGGCCTGCTCAACTGGGCCATCACATCATACTGGTCTGGGTCCGGTCTGCCATGGCTGGCTGCCATTGGCTGCCATGACTGCCCATCACAGCTGGGTGGGGTCGGGGATGACCGCACATTCAATGTGGTCCCTGGCACTTTGGCCATGGGCATGTCTGTTCAGCGACCGGACCCAGTTCAGACCACGTCTGCCATGTTTCCGGTACAGGTTGGTTTACTGACATGCTGGCTGCAAGACTGTTTTTACCCTGTAACTCAGGAGATCCAGCCTCCTGACCTAAATTTAATTTGATTAAATTAATTTATTTATTTTGATCTTTGGGCAGACAATGCCCTCTCACCCACTTACTCTTGCAAACATAACCAGTAGCCTTCTTTCTTCCACACTCCCCCTCCCAATATATGGAAATACCGCTGCTGCAGCCCTGTCAGAGCCAATCCCCTGGACACCACTCTGCTGCAGGAACCAACTCGAAAAGCAACATATACCACCACTGAAGTTGGCCCTTAAGAGCCTCCAGAAGATGATGATGTCACCTGAGCCAGCCCCCAGGCTCATCTCTTGAAGTCAGATCCAGGGGTTCTGGGAAGTCACTGCAACACTGGAACTGGCTCAGAGGAATCCCTGCTGCTGCCTATACTGGCCCCTAAGCCTCAGCTACTGCCATCAGGAACTGGCCCTAAAGAACCATTGCCACCACTGGAGCTGTTCCCTAGTACACCCAGCCACCAAGATCCCCGGAGAGATGTCATTGTCATTGTTAAAGCTCGTCAACCTCCCCCAGCTGCTACAAAAGAGGTCCTGTTCCTGTTTCCCTCCAGCATTTCAGCTTCCTGCCCAAATGCCAAAGACAAACACCCTCGAGGGTGACAAACACTCCTCTGCAGTACTGTCAGTAGCAGCAGCAGCGCTCCAGAGCAGGGCTCTTGGTAGGGGTGTGCATTCGTTTTAGTTATTTTTAATAACTAAAATACCATTTTTGTTTTCATTATTGCAATAATGAAAACTAAAAATTAGTCCTGAAATTTTCAGGAAAAAACAAAACTTTGGGAGGAAAAAATGAAAATTTTGAGATGTACATTTCAAGCTGTAACTTCTTCTCTTTTTTTCATTTGATTTGCATACATTTGTGTGGATTGTACCCTTCACCCAGGGAATCATCCGTGCCAAATTTCAGGAAGATTGGATAAAGGGTCCTGATTTTATAAGCGATTGAAATTTCGTGATTTTAACAGAACTTAAAGAGAGGTATAACAGAAGTTAAAGAAGTTGTGCATGCATTTATGGCTGTATCTTCTTTGCGTTTCATCCAACTTGGATGGAAGTTTGAAAGATTGTACCTCTTACCCAAGGAATCATCCATGCCAAACTCCAGAAAGATTGGATAAATGGTCCCAATTTCATAAGCATCATTGTTTATGCATTCATTTCTGGCTGTAACCTCTTTGCATTCCATCCAATTCAGATGAAATTTGGAATGACTGTAACCCTCATGTAAGGGATCATTCCCGCTGAATTACAAAAAGGTTGGATCAAATATCTAGATTTTATAAGGAATTGAACATTTGTGATTTTAACAGAAGTTCTGCAAATCGTCCTGAACATTTTGGAACAAAAATGAATATTTCAGGACAGACAACAGGACAGACAGGAGCAGGAAGCAGCCCAGAAATCAAAGAGACATGATTGATACATCCAGGCTAGCCAATTGGCATCCCAAACACATCCTGCAGCACTGTGACAGAGGACATAAGAGAATCCCTTATTGGCTCTTTCCTAAGCAGATGCTTCCAACTTCCCAGTAACAAGTTGGGGAGAGAAGTTGGGGTAGGCACAGCACAGAATGAGGATAAATGATTGACATTTCTACTGACCAATTGGCATCACAAACATATTTTAAACCACTGTGACAAACATAAAAGAATCCCTAGTATAGGCTCATACTCTGGAGATGCTGCTCAGGCTTCCAACTTGCTAGTACCCTATTGGGAACCTTTATCCAATCTTTCAGAAATTTGGCAGGGATGATCCCTTGGGTGAGGGGTACAATCTATCCACATTTCATCCAAATTGGTTAGGAAGCAAAGACATTACAGCCAGAAATGCATGCACAGCTTCTTTAACCTGCCCTTGGTTAGGGGCTGCCCTTGAAGTATGTTTGGAAGCTATAGCTGGTGCGGAATGTGGTGGCACAGGTTCTTACAGGTTTGGGTTGCTGGGAGCACATAACACTGGTGCTCCAAATATTGCACTGGTTTTCTTCTGGACACAATTCAGGGTGCTGGAAATGGCTTGCAAACCACTTATCTGGCAGATCACCTGACCTACCATGTCCCATCGTGACTTCTGCAGTCAGCTGGGGATTCCCGCCTGAAAGTATCAGTTTTTAACTTGGCCTCTACAACGAGGAGGGGGTTCTTGGCCTCCGTCCCGCAATGATGGAACTCCCTCTCCCAGGAGATTCATTTATGCCTGGGCTTGAGCGTCTTTAGGTGGCAGTGTAAAACTATCTTCTTCACAAGTGCATTTGACAGTGGGGGCTAGGGTAGGGGGGGAGTAGTTGGGGGCAAAGGTAGGTGGGAGTTGGAGTGGAAATGGTTGGCGGGATGGTGTGGGGTTGTGGGATGGTTTATGTTTTTGTATTTATGTTTTGTGTGTATTCTTAGTATTTTATTATTGTATGCCACCCTGATCCATCTTTGGTGGGAAGGGTGGGGTAAGACATTTAAATAAATAAATAAATAAATAAATAAATAAATATAACCTCTGTTAAACCTCTTTTTAAAAGCATGAAACTCCAATTGCTTATAGAGTTGGTACCCTCTGTCCAATCATTCTGAACTTCAGCAGGGATGATCTCTTGAGTGAGGGGTACATCACTGCCAAATTGGGATTTCCAGATTTCATGCAAATTCGATGAACAATGAGGAAGTCACAGCTGGAAATCCATTTCCCATTGAAACCAATGGGAAATGAAACTTAAAAACTAAAATGAAAATTAATAACTAAAACTAAAACAAATGCAGTTTTAATAATTAAATGAACATAAAAATGAAAACCAAACAACGTTTTGTGCACACCCCTAGCTCTGGGGACAGTAGTGACTCTGGGCGCTGAAGACAATAGCCTATAGACAAGTTGTCTGAGGACCACAGGAAATTTCCTTATGGGCTGCATGCAGGCTACAGGACTTAAGTTGAGTGCCCCTGTTGTAAAAGTTATGCTGGAAAGCTTCTTTGAGCACAGATAAAGTGTACACACTGATGTATTAGTGTATTAGGACCAATTTCTGCCTCTGATATGTTCACAGCTCCTATTGAAGCTTATGAGAACTAAACATATGTACCCAAGAAGAGGGAGACCCATAGAATCAATTTCTTTTGTGCTTTATTCTTTTACAGTATATTGAGAACGCCACAATAACAGCAGTTCTGTGATTGTAGTGATAACAGTAAAAGGAAGTCAACCCCAGTCATCCTTGGTCTAACAACACAGAATTGCAGTGTACTGAATATATGGGGTCTTGCTCATTTGGGGGATTTTGCCTTCAATTTTGTTTTTAAAATAACTGAGTTCATACCTCTGCTTCCATGGAGTTGTGACAGTATATGCCACTAAACAAATTGGGGAAATCAAGACATTGGTATAAAAATGTAATCATTTTTGTATCTAGATAGAAATGCAAATAGTTTCGACTTGACAGGATTTGTAGAGGTGCTAGTAACAAGGTACTGTATGTTAAATAAGATAGTCCACACTCTTGGCTGGCACAAAAAAACCCCTCAAAAGCAGTAGCAAGGAATTGTTAGCAGCACTACAGAGAAAAAACTTGGTGCTCAGAGAAATGTGCAGTGAGTGTATTTGTCTTAATTAATTAATTAATTAATTAAATACATGAATAGAAAGAATTCCGAGAGGCCAGGTCTCTTGCCTACAGTATCATGGGACTTGCTAATAATTCATGGATTATTAACTGTAGAATGAAAAACCAAGTCACATACCTCTGTGCATTATAACTGGAGAAGTTAGGGGTCCCCCCCCCCTTAACAAGCATCAAACCCACCCCTTTTTATTATTATTATTATTATTATTATTATTATTTGCAACAGAGGCACGAGTTCCAGAATATTAGTCCATACACCACACAGGGTACTCTGCATGTCTTCAGACTAGCTGTCTCTAGACAAAGCTTCCTGTTGCTTATTAATACAGTCTACCCAGGAATTGAGGAATACAAATTTAGATTTCACTGGCTAAATTATTTTGGCTTCAGAAAAAAATTACTATATGTACAAAAAGCAACTTAGCCTTGGCTTAAAACACTGATGCCTATATTTACCAAAGGCAGACCAAGGTTTTGTAGACATCACTAAATTTAGCACTTCAAAGACAGAGCAGCAAAAGAGAGTCCAAACAAAAGAATGTATGGAGTAAAAATCAAAGCAAGATGAGTTCTCTTGGAATATATGCATGATTCTACCTCCTTCCAAAAGGGGAGAGTGCCTAAGACAACAGACCTGCTTTTAATTTAATAAGCATCAGTGTTTCAGTAATCCCATAGCTGATCTGTGTATATATTCTCTCCAATTATAGTCCCAAAATTATGTGGTCCTGGAAGGACTCCAGCCCAGCAGCAACTACATGGTGGAACTGCAAGCAGTAACGTATTGGGGTCAAGTGCGTCTAAAAAGTGCTAAGGTGTCTCTCTACTTCAGCCCTACTCAGACCACCATTAATAGTAAGTATTGTAGCTTCATCCTGAACTCTATATGCCTATCCCATTGAAAAATATATTTTGGGGGAATCAGAACTGCAAACATTTACTCACCTGTTTAATGCTCACAGAAGTAGCATCACAAATGTGGGTGTTTGCAGGATCCGAAGTTTAGAGCCCAATCCTCAGCTGCTGTTTGCTGATGAAGCACTGTTGTAGTCTGTGGAGCTATGATCACTTACGCCTGCTGAGATCTAGCCTTTAGTGCGTAAGGATGGAGCAGGCATGGGTAAGCGTTTTCCCGCCCACACGCCACTCTGAAAATTGATGGGTTAAATGGAAGTTGAGGTGTTTAAGTGGGATGTTCAGGATGCGGGAAGAAAGGGCAGGTCCAGATCATGGATCCATGTCATGGATTCCTATCTTATCCTTACATGCATGTATTGCCCTCATCTCTTCTTCCTTTCCCTAACCTCAGTCTTTCAGTGTTTCTGCTGCTGCTGCTGCTGCTGCTGCTGCTGCTGCTACTACTGCTACTTATCATTTCTATAGCACCACTAGTTGTACGTAGTGCTGTACAGATACACATAACAGGCCCCTTTCACACAGACACTCTAACACTGATAAAATGGGTGTTACGTTTTATTATACATGCTGCAGGGCACCCATAGAGCACACCTGCAGCCCTGCAATATGTATAATAAAATGTAACACCCATTTTATCAGTGGGTAATTTCAGACGTTACGGGATCACAGTCAACCACCCTGAATCACAGTGGATTCAGGGTGGTGGCCATGATCCTGTGAACGTCTGTTTGAGCCCCGCCAGATGTTCACCACGGTGAATTCCTGGCGGGGTTCAAAGCGAACCACGGTTCTGGAGGTGAGGCCGGCCTCACCTCCAGAATCGTGGTTAAGTTGGCCATAATCCAAGACGGGGCTGGCAATGGACACGATGCACGTCTGCTTGGCAGCCCCGTCCCAGAATCAGGTCCCAACCATGGGACGGGGTCGGGCTCAGCAGCCTCATTGCCCTCTATGCCCGCCCGTCTCCCCATGGCTGGGTGGGTGGCCGAAGGAGTGCTGGGGGGCGGAACTGAGTGGCAGCACGTTGCACCACGCAGCTCCACCCCCTCCCTGCGCAGCCCCGCCCCCTCCACAATCCCCCTCAGAGATCAGGCCGGCACGTCTAAAGGATGGTCCAGAATTCGAGACGTATCACGGTCCAGGCCGAAAGGCCCGTCAAGTCTGAAATTACCCAGTGTTAGTGTCTGTGTGAAAAGGGACATAAAGACAGTCCCATGGAGCTTACAATCTAATCAAGACACAAAGACATAGACAACTACAATTAAAGATTCTTCCTGTGAATAAAGGACTACAGAAGGCAGGTATTCAGTAAGTTTGTTTATTTCAGTTGAAATGCACATGGCTGTGATATGGAAAAGGCATGGGTTCATGATTTAAAAGCCGTCTCAAAGAAATGGGCCCTTTGGCCAGGCTTGAATATGGACAGGGAGGCAGCCTGGAAACTCAGGTTTCCAGAACCTGATATTAATGCACTCTGTATTACTGAGCCACCTGTCCCCTTAAGCAGCAATATTTGAAAAGAGTGAGATTTAACAAAAAAATACAAATGAAATTTTAAAGATCTTTCTGAATCACATTGCAAAACTCATCAACATAACAGTGGAATTCTTTCTGGTTAAAAATAACAACTTCCCTTTCCTACAAACATAAGTTTTCAAGGTTCTGCCGATTCTTATGCTGTAGAATGACAGAACTAATAAAATGACCCTCAATTAGAATGTAGGGATGGGCGAACGCGGTTCAGAGTTCGGCCTGAACTTGGCCTGTTCGGATGACCGAACCCGAATCTGAACCCGAACTGACTGAAAAGAACTCGATTCCGAACATTCGGTCAGTTCGGATCGCATTCGGGTGGCAAAAACGTGTCACTGGAAGCCAAAACGTGACAGGGAGGGGGAGTCAGCTGAGGAGCAGAATTCCAGGCACCAAGAGTGGAGAGGCTTGGAGTAGCAGCCAGCCTGCCCAGTCACCATCCCTTTTCTCCTCAGACCACTTGCGTCTCAGTCTGCGATTGGCCACGGTTTAGGCTGCACGGAACCAATGGGGCTTGCGGTGAGGTGGGTGCATCAAGAAACAAAACTGATTGCCTCCCCCCTTCCCAACACCTTCTGAGCTAGTCACTGTTCCTGAACAGCAGGCGTTTCAGAAGGCTCCCTCTCCAAACAGTTTTTGTTCCTTCCTATTCCTAATCCATTGCCATCCTCCTCCTATTTCACCCATCCAACTCATTTACCTCCATATTATCATTTATTTAGATTATATTAGATAGATTTAGGTGTTATTTTCTGTTTTTACCCCTCCCTGTGTTCAATCTTCCTTCCTCCCTCCCCCCTCCATTGAATCCTTTCCCTCTCCCTCTATCTATATATTCCATCCCTGATTCCCTTCCCCTGTTTTTTTTATTCATTTAGAATAGGATTATTAGATTGATTTAGGTTTCAGCTCTACAGGGCTTTGAAGGAGTGGGTGAGGGAGCAGCTGGCAGGGGCTGGAGGGGGGCGGGGGGGGGAACAGTCCACTTCAGCACTGACCTGTGGTCCTCCAGGAACGCCCAGCATGCCTACCTGGCAGTGACTGCACACTGGTGGCAGGACCCAGAGGCAGCGCTTGACAGTGGCAGAAGGGGTCCTGAAGCAGGATATAGGTGGGCCCTCCTTCAGGCACAGCACCAACACCTCAAGGAACCTCGAGGAAGCCCTGGCCACCATGGTGAGGGAGTGGGTCACGGCAGGCGT
>QEPC01000801.1:735520-788354 GCA_003113815.1 Sphenodon punctatus | reverse complement strand
AAAACCTGCCTGATTGCTGCTCATGCCACACTGCCTGCCTGCCCACCCTGGTTGCCATTGCCAGCTCAAAGCTTGCCTCAGCCCACCTGCCTGCCTGCCTCTCATGCCAAGCTGCCGTGACTGCCTGCCCAGGTTGCCAAGCTCAAATCCTGCCTGAATGCCACTCATGCCACGCTGCCTGCCTCCCCGGCAACCCATGTTTGGTGCTGCCAAAGACCCCCACCCCCCAGGCCTATATGCTGTCTGTGCAAAGGGTTCTGTACCCTGGCAACCTGCTGCTGCCAAAGGCCCCCACCCACCGGGCCCATAAAAATGCTGTCTGTGCCAAGGGTTCTGTACCCAGGCAAGCAATGTCTGCTGGTGCCAATGGCCCCCAGTCCAGGCTGATATGCCGTCTGTGCCAAGGGTTCTGTACCCTGACAACCAACGTCTGCTGGTGCCAATGGCCCCCAGGCCAGGCCGATATGCCGTCTGTGCCAAAGGTTCTTTACCCTGGTAACCCACTGTCTGCTGGTGCCAATGGCCCCCAGGCCTATATGCTGTCTGTGCCAAGGGTTCTGTACCCTGGAAACCCACTGTCTGCTGCTGCTAGTGCCAGTGGACCCCAGGCCTATATGTTGTCTGTGCCAGCCAAGGGGTCAAGGGGAAACTTGTCAAGGGAAAACCTGCCTGATTGCTGCTCATGCCACACTGCCTGCCTGCCCACCCTGGTTGCCATTGCCAGCTCAAAGCTTGCCTCAGCCCACCTGCCTGCCTGCCTCTCATGCCAAGCTGCCGTGACTGCCTGCCCAGGTTGCCAAGCTCAAATCCTGCCTGAATGCCACTCATGCCACGCTGCCTGCCTCCCCGGCAACCCATGTTTGGTGCTGCCAAAGACCCCCATCCCCCAGGCCTATATGCTGTCTGTGCAAAGGGTTCTGTACCCTGGCAACCTGCTGCTGCCAAAGGCCCCCACCCACCGGGGCCATAAAAATGCTGTCTGTGCAAAGGGTTCTGTACCCTGGCAACCAGAAATCCACTGTCTAACCACCAGCACCCGCTGCCAAGGAGCCTGTCTCTGTCTCTCTCGCACACCCACACAGACACAAGCCCTGCCCCTCCTGGGGGGCTGTCTGCAAGTTGAAACCCTGCCTGGCACATCTTTGGGTTAATACCTTAACTACGCTACATGTGGAGCCAGCCAGATGCTGCTGGTAGGAATCAACAAGCTGTATAAGATTCTGCTACCGGCCTTCCAGAGCTTCAGCACATAGGGATAAAAGTCTGGACAGGTCAAACGAAGCACGTAACAACAAATATAACAACTTTTATTAAAACTATTTAAACAACAACAACAAAACAACATTATGAAACCAAAACAAAAAAATTAAAGGAAACTTAAAAAGGAAAAACTATTCATCTCTGGGCCTGTCCCCCGGGACTTGGGGGAAAGGCAGAAGGCACTGGGGCGCAGTACAGGACTGAGGGGCGGCCACCCGGTCCTCTTCCATCTCATAGCCGTGGGAGATGGCAAGCTCCACAGCCCCTTCGAAGTCCCAATGCCACCTGGAGACCGCCTGGTGGTACAGTTGCAGGCATTCTATCTCGGCGGAGATATACTGGCTGTACGTCTCCACCTTCTTTTTCTCCACTTCAAGCGCCTGGAACTGTTCCATCAGGTGGTTCTCCAGGCAGGGAACGCCCTTCATCATTTGGCGGCCAGGCCTCTCAAGTTCGGTGCGAAAGGCCTTGGCCGCAGCAGACTTCTGGGGCCTGGGGGACTCCACATCGGGGCTGGAGGAGGGGAAAGGGCTTTCATGCCGGCTCTTCCGGGTTGCCTCCCCCCCTCTTCTGAGGCTGAGGCTCTACAGCTACGCCAGAGTTCTCTTGCCGCCTCACCTTCAGGCCGTGGAGCTTTTCGATATGGGCAATGAGCCCATACGTGGTCCCCTCTTTCTGCCTCCTGATTCTTTTGCCGCAGAACTAAAGAGCATAAAAAGAAAAGATAGGAACATAAGAAGTGCCATACTGTGTCAGACCAATGGTCTGTCAAGCCCTGCCTGCATTCTGTCTTCACAAGTGGGTGGACTGGGTAGCCAATCTCTCTCTGCAGGGGACTTCTGTTCTTAACAGGTCATAGGGCAATCCATTCCCTGTTGTTCCTTTCCCCATCCCTTACCTTGCATATGACGATTCCGTCACCCATCTCATAAAACCTCCAGACATCTGATCTTCTCCGCCGAACATCTGGGGGTGTCACTGACGACCTCCACCTAGGGGTCCTCCTTGGCTTGGCATGAGTGCTGGGGCCGGCATCCGATTCCTCTCTGAAATGGGAACACATTAAGAACACCAAAGTAATATAATGCATTTATGATGATGCCTCTAGTTCTCCCTCCTTGGGGTGCTAGGGATGGCAATGGGAGACGTGACCCTGACTGGCACGTGCAAATCCTGCCCTCCTTGGGGTGCTAGGGGATGCTAAGGAATAGGATGGCAAATGAAGAGACCCTGGGTGGCACGTGCAAATCCTGCCCTCCTTGGGGTGGTAGTAGTGATGGCAACTTGAAGTTCCCTTGCTGGCACGTGCAAATCCTGCCCTCCTTGGGGTGCTAGGGAATGCTAGGGATTGCAACTAGAAAGGCCCTGGCTGGCACATGCAAATCCTGCCCTTATTTGGTAGTGCGTAGGGAATGGGTTGGCATTGGCAACTGGAGAGTGGAGACCCTTGCTAGCCTGGCACATGTTTGGGTGGGGGTGCTGCTCGTGCTTATGCCTGACTGCGTGAAGACCGCCCCACACTACAGTACCCCCTCTCTCTGTGGCAGACATCCACTGCTACCTGCTGATACCCACCGTTTGTGCCTGACTGATGCCCACCACCCATGCACCCACCCGCACGCCAGTGATCCCACTCTAACGGATAGAGTCTTTCTTGTCTTCAAAGTAAAAAAAAAAGTTTACAAACCTGGCAGCACCTCCTGTGCTTGCCGCTTGCTCCTCGTCCGAGGAGCCGACTACCACCACCGACAGTCCAGGGGCTGGGCCAGCAACCGCCTCCTCCTCCTCCTCCACCACCAACACCGGCTCCAGGAGCACCAAGTTGGCCCCCAGCCGGGGAAACAAAACAACAGTCATCTTCATTTCCCCCCCCCCACAAAAAACCTCACTCATACATACACAACAACACACAGTCACTCACCAACCAAAACAACACAGCCAAACCAAACACAAACAGCCAAACACACGAAACTGAACAGCCAGCCACAAATACACACTCTCTCTCCACACAGCTCCGCACGCACTTGAATTTCCGCTTTCCAACGCAATCACGTGCTCTTGCGATACTTTTACCGAACGCCTGAACCAAATACCCGAACCTGAACTCGGCGACCGAACCGAACACCTGAACCGGACTGAATGCCCAAACACGAACCGCGATCTATTTACCCATCTCTATTGGAATGACAACCTTGTAGACTCAGGCCACTTTTACACATGACAAAAATGGGTTCTTATAAGTGCTTGAGATAATACCAGGTGTTATAAATGCTGGAGTTTTGTCATGTGTGAATGTACTATTTCCCTTTTATGCAGCAAGATCTCACAGCCTTGCAAGACCCAGCCTGCGAGATCTTGCTGCATAAAAGGGGAACAGTGTGTTCACACATGACAAAACTCCAGCATTAATAACACCAGGTATTATCTTGAGCACTTATAACAAGAAGACATATTTGTCATGTGTAAAAGTGGCCTAAGTGTTAACTGCATAATCTGTTGAGGGGCATGTTGCTGACTTACTGAGTGACACTGCGGCAATTAGAATGTCTCTAATCCTCATATTTCCCTTTTATAAAATGGGAATGAGAATACGTTCTTCCCTATTTCAGATGGGCATTGTCAAGATTAATTGATTATAGCTTTTTAAGATCTTTAAGCTCTTCTGAGAAAAGTTGATATGCAAATTGCATAACGGCTATTACTTACATTTTTTTCATTTAAGAACTTTCAATAATGTGAATAGGCCAGTGTCACTGGTGATCATTTCAGAATAACTCCATTGTTTTCTGGGGAGCCACTCTGGGCTTAAATGTGGAACTAACTTCATAAGCTGACCCATAGTGATTATGCCTATCATCATGACTATTGCACTAAGGGTGCAGCTACACGAGATGCTCTGGGAAGGCTACTGCACCTTGGGTAGCCTTAACTCAGTCTGGGCAGCCGTGCCACGTGACGCAGTGCATGGTGTGACCGGCTGCTACCAGATGTCCCATGCCAGATGTCCCATGCTATGTGCTGCATCCTGAGGAGAAGTCCGAGGATGTATCGCGTAGCAGCCTTACCTCATATGGGGTAAGCCTGTCCAAGGAGTGGCTGCCTGTGTGCTGGGACTCTTCCAGCCCTGCCACATGGCGAGCTCCGCGACAGGGTTTTGAACAGTGGGCGCTGTCACCTGTCGCATCACGGTCAGGGCAGAAATTTGCTCAAGGTGGGGCAGGGCTGGGCACCCACTAGGATGGCCGGTGTCTCGGCCTGCTCCAGCTGTGGCAGGTTCTCCAGCCCTGCCCCCTGTAGGGGGTGGGGGTGCTCCCGTCTGCCCAGCTACCCATGCTGGCCCCGCAGTGTGGTGGCTGCCTTTGCCCGCCATGGGGCTGCGTGGCGATCAGGCCCCCTGCAGCTTGTGTGGCTGCACCCAATGCCTCTGCAGCCTCTCAGGTAGCACTGGTTTCACTACTCACAAGTTTGTGTTGCTAGGAGGGAAAAAAGAATCATTGCCTCCGGTACTTAGTAGTTTCCGGGCTGTGATCCTGCTTCTATTCAATTTACTGCTTACAAAAGTCTTGCCAACCTGGTTCCAGTTACCTTAAACTCCTCATGGGAGTTGTGGTTTCATCGGTTTGTTTTCACTTCAAGGGCACCTCATTCCTTCCATCAACACAGCTAGCTTTAAATGCTCTTCTGCAGCTTTTGGGGGATACTGTAATTTCTCACTGACTCTTTTACCCTCTATTGCATCAGAAAATAGAACAGATTATATTTCCATGGACTTAGTCTGCTATCTACTTCATCTTTGATTACTTTTGCTTTATGTTCTGTTTTATTTTACTCTAGTAAATTCTATACTGTCTGCTTCTTTGCGTGTGTGTGGGTTTTTTGTTTTTAATTTTAAACAACATCACACTACAGCCCAGTATTTTGGGTGGCACTTCAGTATTTACCATTGCATATAGTAGGGTTGGCCCAAATGCTACAAAGACATTTTCATGAATGTACAGTTAGAGTGCTGCAAACGAGTATCCAGCCGGCCAGACACCCCATCAAATTGGGAGCTACGGGGGACAGATTAGGGGGGAGCACGCTGGTAGGAAGACGCCTCCTCACTCTGCCTCCTGCTCCGAAAAAGCCAAGTGGGGACGTTCTCGGCTCAGTGGAGTGTCGCGTGGGCCAAAGACACCCCAGTAATAACCACATTTTGGGGCACTGGGTACCCGGGGATCAGGTACCCCATTGGGTGGGCCACTGGATGTGCCCAAAAATATAGATATTATCCACGAGCAGCAAATTCCTTCCATAGTCAACATATTTCAGTTCCCTGTAATCACAACTCATTTTATTTATTTTCCATGGATACCTATGCTAGCAATATTTGTGTCTGAGAGCCTATTTGTGACTAGATCGTCTCACAAATATTTTTGACTGTTCATTTTTTAACACCAGTTTCTTCTTTAGTACGTATGTGAATATTAGCATTTTATTTTCAATTGTCTATTTATTATTGATTTCACTGAACTATGCATCATCAGTCGATAAGCTAACACATAGGCTGGTACACCGATGCTGGACTATCCGCAGTTCATAGGCCGGTTTTAAATGAGCATGGCTGGGCACCAGGTCTGTGTCCACTTAGCACCCACACATATGGAGTGAGTGGGGAGGGGTTCAAACGGGTGGCTCCCTCCATGCGCTCCCCCTGCTATGGACCATGAGGGGGAGGGAGAAGCACGCTGGGCTGGCCTCTGATATCGGGCTCGCCAGCACTCCCAACTGGTCCCTGTGCCTTGCAAAGACTGTTTCCCCATCCGCAGTATCTCTGAACGGCAGACCACTCAGCCAACATAGCTGACTGCCACTGTTCATACAGACTGAGAATGCTTGGGCATCTGTCCACACGCACCATTTTGGCTGTCCCCGCGTGGAACACCTTGACTTTTTTGTCAGTGCTCCATGAGTGGTCATGCGTGGTTGCTGCATGGGTCATGGAAGCACACCCCACCCACCACCACCTTCAGATGTGTACTCGGAGGATGGGTGGACCTGCATGGTAGCATCTCATCTAAAACCAGCCATAGATAAGAGACCAATTGTTATCCTACTGTAAAGCAATCTGGTGCATAAAACAGCACATGGTACCCAAATTTGGTTGCCACTATAGCCCTTTTCACGCAGGCACTCTAACACTGATAAAATGGGTGTTACATTTTATTATACATGTTGCAGGGCACCCATAGAGCACACCTGCAGCCCTGCAACATGTATAATAAAATGTAACACCCATTTTATCAGTGTTAGAGGGTCTGTGAAAAGGGCCTGTATTTTTCCTTCCCTCTGTTTGCAAGTGTTCTACTCAAAATTAGGCAGGTTATAGAAGTTGAAAAGACTGGTGTTTTCAAATGAGCCAGAAGGAATTAGGCACCCAGCAATCCAAGGGGATTAGGCTTCTGCTAAATTCCTTTATGAAACCCAGTCAGTATATCCAAATAAAGAGCCCATTATTGGTACCTGGAGAGCCGACTAATCCTACAAACTAAGTTTCCTCCACTAAACAAGGGCTGCAGTGTGGTTAAGAGCCCAATTTCTCTGCTAAATGAGCAGTTACTGAAAAAGTAGGAGTTTAATTTCAAGTGTTTTGATTCCGGTGGGCTTGTAGTATCATTTTACTTTGCTTGCCTACTTCATTCTTACGAATCTTTCCTCTCTGAACTGGATGATGGCTTGTTCTCATAAATGCTGCAGCTTGTCAGAGAAATGCAAAGCGTCTGCACTTGCAGAACAGAATACACCTAGGGCTCAATCCTGCCCAGTGTTGAGAATTCCGGTCCTGATCCAGCAAACCTCTTAAATGTGTGCTTGAAGCATATGAGAGTTATAACAGAGTTGGTGGGCAGGACCACCTACATACAGAACTTTGAGGACATAAGTGCTTTGCGGGCCTGTGGTCAGTGCCTGGCATCTTGGAGCTGAAAGCCCATAGTAAGTCTAATGTTGTTCTTAATTTGTCTAATGTTAAGATCTGTTGCAGGGGTGTAACTATGACAGGTGCAGCAGCTGCAGCCACACCAGAGCCCAGATGCCTAGGCAGCCCACATGCATGCATGTAGCATACTGGAGTATGTAGCATACATGTAGCTGGAGTGGATTGCCTCAGCAGGGGGCACATTCCATCTTCTGCACCAGGGCCCATGCCCACCTAGCTATGCCCCTGATCTGGTCTGTTTATGAAGAGCCACCACACCCGTGACCCTTTAGAAATCCGCATAACTGAGGCGTGATGAACCTTTTCCCTTTTGTGGGCCAGAAAAGCAGCAGAAGCTCTACAAGCTTGATAGAAGCTGAGGGTTTGCTCAGAAAGGGGGAAGAGTCTAGAACATGGATCTGTGCCGCAGATTCATCCCCTATCCTTGAGTTTGTGGCCCCATATCTGATCCCTTACCTCCAAAACTCACACTTTTAATGCTTGTGAGTAGGGACTGGCTCCCCAAGCCAGATCCAGGAACTGGAAGTGGGCAAATGTAAAACAGCCACAGGCCAGATTTGACCCTATTCCTGTCTGGGCCACACAGCTTATACTAATTTTTAAAGTGACCCATGGGAGGGGGAAAGGTTCTTTGCCTCTGCTCTTGACCATTGGCATGTATCTCTTCCTTATTCAATTAAATGTAGAATGCATCTTGCCCAGATGGAAACATCATCTTATAAATTGGAATTGGGATGATTATAGGCAGCTTGGAATCAGTTTAAATTTTTTTTAATCACAAAATATGTCTGGGAACATTCCGAAATTGTTTCTAAACTGAGATCTGCTTACATATGTCTGTAAGCTCATTTATCTTTTTTTATTTCAGTGTAATATCCACACCCTCTAAGTTAGCCTGTATTCTGTACTTGTGGTTTTAAGTGTTCAACCACTGTGTGAAATATCATGCCTGAAATCCAAGATAAAATTCTGCAACCAGATACAATGGTTATCAAACAGTGTGAGCCACACCCATTAAAGTCAATGGTAGTTTTGGGATGTTTTAAAATGAGATGCTACCATACATGGCCACCCATTAACTTCTCACCCGAGTGCCCATTTGAAAGTGGTGTGGGGGATGCATGCTCCCGTGACCCACACAGCATACACTCATGGCCACACGTGGGCCTCTGCTGAAAAATCCAGAGTGCCCCTGTTGAAGGAAGCCAAAAAAGTACGTGGGGACAGGCACCCACACATCCCCTGCCCATATGAACCAGGGTGCCTACCCACACCAGCAGACAGGTTCATGGCCTTGATGCATTCCCAGTCCCACCCACAGCCCTACTGGAACTCTTAAAGGACACAGAGTTCATCTGGAGTACTGTGTCCAGTTCTGGGCAACGCATTTTAAGAAGGACACTGACAAATTGGAACAGGTTTAGCAGAGAGCGACAAAGATGGTCAGGGGTCTAGAAGCCAAATCCTATGAGGAAAGGTTGAAGGAGCTGGGTATGTTTAGCCTTGAGAAGAGAAGACTAAGGGGAGACATGATAGCCATCTTCAAATATCTGAAGGGCTGTCGCACAGAAGATGGAGCAGACTTGTTCTCTGTTGCTCCTGAGGACAGGACTAGAACCAGTTGGCACAAATTACAAAAAGGCAGATGTCGGCTAAACATTAGGAAGAAATTCCTAATGGTAAGAGCTAGGGGTGGGACACTGGGGAGAATACTGGGTACCGGATGTACCGGTATCGGCTCTCCCAGGTACCAGATTTACCGGTATCGGCATACCGGATTTTTAACATTGGCCGCAGTACCAGATTTTGTACATTGCGGCTATTGACTTCAATGGCCGCAATGTAAAAAATCCGGTACCGTGGCCAATGTTAAAAATCCGGTATGCTGGTACAGGTAAAATATTAGATTTATCGGATTAAGCCGATACACCCGAATACCAGCAATATCGGATCTCGGGAGAACCGGTATTCCCACCTCTAGTAAGAACTATTCGACAGTGGAACAGACTGCCTAGGATGGTGGTGGGCTCTCCTTTGCTGGAGGTTTTCAAACAGAGGCTGGATGGCCATCTGTCAGGGAAGCTGTAGCTGTGCATTTTTTGCATTGAGCAGGGGGTGGACTAGGTGACCTCTGAAGTGCCTTCCAACTCTATGATTCTACATGCGCGTGAAATGCACCACCACGTTGGCTTAAAGCACAACAAACCTCTCTCACAATGCATGAGAGAAGAGCCAACGCCAACACCATGGATGACAACAACTTGGACAGCAGCGTCCTGTGTGTCCTGCCTTCATGAGCCTCCGTTCCTGCCCAGGACTGCCAGTGACTGCACCAGCTCCTGGGGTCGTGGGAAGGAAGGGGTTACTGGCTTCTGCAGCTGTTTCCATGGTGCTGTGTGTCATAGAGAGGGTGGGCAGTTGGGCAGGGCTTGGGGTGGGGGTCGGGTTTTGGGGCAGGGAGAATGGCTGCCTGTATGAGTTGTTTGCAGGGCCAGTCTGTGGTGGCGGGAGTGCATGGAGGCTGCCTGAGTGGACACATTGGCCACCCTGGGAGCTGCCCATTAGAATCACTCCCCACTCACTCCATGTGCGGGGATGCTCCGCAGCTGTGCCACTCAATGGTCATGGATCCGTCCTCAAGCCTTGTTCATTTAAAAACACCCTTTGTCATTCACTTAAGTGGGTTCAAGATTGCAGCCATACTGTCAGAATACTAACATTTCTTGGTGCTAGGATTATTGGTGTAGTAAAAATGACAGACTCTGGATATAAAATTATAGTAACCACTTCATTAAATAAATCATATTGAAACATATATTTTGAACAAAATTTTCCTTAGAACTGTAATAATAAAGAACTAATTTCCTTTTCATTACTAAGGCTTGGTTTGCTCCTTGCTCTTACTTCATTCCTCTTAGCCAGAACAACAAAGCTTTTACTTTCTGGCTCTGACACATTATTAGCACATTGGTTCTATATTTGTGATAGCAGATGCTGGAGAAGACTATTTAAGAAAAACTGGTTTCACTTTTCTTTTTTTAACCGTGAAAGTGTTTTCTTATGTTTTCTAAGATTTTCCTTTTTAAAAACCAAAATAACAAAAGTTGAAACCGTAAACATAATCAGCAGTGCCCCTTTACCTGGGCTATATTGCTGTGAAGGGACCTAATTCTGTTTCTGTGATAGGAATATGAGTGCTTCTTGACAGCTTCCTCTATGGAACTACGGAAATTCCTGAGTGTGTTTTGTGTTGCAGAGGAACATATATCTACAGTTGGGAAAATGAGGAAAGGACTTCCTGATGCTCTCCCACCTTTTCAAAGAAGAAGACCTGCTCGTCTTCTTGAAATTGGAGCTCCTTTCTACCAGGACAATCAGCTTCAGGTTAAAGTCTACTGGAAGAAGACTGAAGGTTTGTTGAAAATTCTGTTTTGACTATTATAAATGAACCCAAAAGACAAAACAGCTCTAACATTGCTGTGCTCACAATGAGTCACACACAATATTTTTTAGTGAGGGCCAGATCTTATCCATCTAAACATTTGCTGGCATGAGAGATACAAATGCAGAAAAATCGATGAAGAGTGTTGCTCAAGGGGTAAGTAGACTAGCAAGACGATACACAAGGGGAATCCATGTCGTTCTCTTTGTTGTGGAGTACTGCAGGAAAGCCTTGAGGAGAGGCCGTGGGTGCTTTTGGATGAACGGCAGCTCTGCTTCTGCCCACACCAGCCCGCTTCAACCCCGAGTTGGCCTATATAAAGGTGCTCCCACCAGATGTGGAAGCAGAGCAGGCTGCATCTCCTCCAGGGCAGCATGGTCGACGACACACTGGAACATCAGGAACACGCCACACAGAGCGGGCCAGCCAAACCCGGGGCACGAGCCAAAAGTGGAACTGCTGTCCATCTGTTGTGTGGACCCATGATGCAGCTCCATGCCCAGCTGGCCATTGTTGTAGTCAGCACCATGGAGTTGTGGCTACCAACCTAGAGCATCGGGGGAGCGGCTGCAACTCTATAGTGTGTGTGTGTGGGGGGGGGGGTGCCACATGAGTGGCCGGTCTATGTAAAGGACCCAGGCAGGGCTGGAAGTGGGCAGATGGTAGGGGGAGGGGTTGCGCCCCCGGATCATCTCCAGGGGCAGCCAGACTCCACATCTGTCTAAAAGCAAGACAAGTGATGTGACCAAAACTTGTTCCCTTAATAGCAGGGATATTGGTTTAGCAGTATATAAGTCTAAAAGTATTCCCTGTTTTTAAGAGGAGGATTCCATTTCCTTCTCTAGATCACCTAGTCACCTGTAAAGTTTTGCAGAGAGGACACGAAATTTAGCTCTTAGACTGTTCTCAGTAGAGGTGTCCACCAGGGGCCCATGTTGTTTTCATTTTCATTTTTTCATTTTCGTTATTTAAATAAGTCATTTTTGTTTTCATAAATATCAAATAGTTGTTTTTGTTTTTCCTTTTGTTTTCATTTTCCATTGGTTTAAATGGAAAACACATTTTCGGTTGTGCCTTTTGTGTTTTTCACTATTTGGCTGAAACCTGGGGTGAATATACCTCAAATGGAAGTCATTAAGTGTACCAAATTCCAAAAGGATTGAATAAAGGACTCCAATTTTAGAAGCAGTTGAATTATTTTATTTTGCAAAAATCTTCATATACATTATTAGCTGTAACTTCTTTGCCATATTTAATGTAGATGAAACTTGGTACGTCTATATCCCTTCCTATATTTAATATCCAGAAGGATTGGATAAAAGGTCCTGGTGGTATAAGCAATTAACATATGAATGTATGTCTGACTGTAACAATTTTGTAGTCCAACCAGTGTACATGAAATTTGGCAGGACTGTATATCACACTTTCACGATCATCTCTGACAAATATCAGAAAGATGTGATAAAGGGTCCCAATTTTATATGCCTGCACAGCATATGCAGAGAAGGAGCCTATGCCAGGGATTCTCTTACGTATCACTGTGGTATAAGATCGATTTGTGATGCCAATTGTCCAGCAGAAAGGTCAACCAAATATCTTAATTCTGTGCTGTGACCATCCCAACATCTCTCCCCCATCTTGTTACTGGGAAGTCAGAAGCATCTGTTTAGGAAAGAGCCAATAGAGATTCTCTCATGTCCTCTGTCTCAGTGCTGCAGGATGTGATTGTGATGATAATTGGCCAGCCTGGAGGTGTAAACTATATCTCCTGATTTCTGGGATGCTATCTCCAAAGTCCCAGTTATGTCCCTTCTATGCCTGCCTAAGTGCCGCCCCCTATGCCCGCCTCGAAGCCTCTACCAGTTGGTCCTGTAAAGCTAGAAACATGCAGTAATTGGCCAGTGAATGTGTCTGTCAGTCTTTGGGTTGCTCCACATCCTCCCTCCTACAATCTCTCTCCCCCTGCCATACCAGATGCCTGCCTCTGACTGGCACTGCATGTGCTGCTATTTATCTGAATAATGGTCTTCACAGGGACAACATCAATTGCTTATAAAATTGGGTTCCATTATATAATTATCCTGTAGTTTGGCTGAGATGACCGGGAAGGTATGTTATACATTCCTGACAAATATTTTGTAAACAGGATGGAATATACAAATGGTACATCTGGAAATGTATTCTCAAGTTAATGTCTTATACCATCAGGAACCTGTATCCAAACATTCTGAAAATTGGCAGGAGCGTTAAGCTTGTGGAGGGAAATAATATTCACAGGTTTCATGCAAATTTAATGGAAGATAAAGAAGTTGCTTGTAATCGTGAATGTGTATGGAGCTTTTCTTAAAATCACAAAATTCAATTGCTTCTAAAATCGGTTCCCTTTATTTAATCGTTTTGAAATGTGGTACACATAGGGTGATTTCAGACGTGACGGGGCGCCTATTGGCCCCGTCCCGGAATCAAAATGGTCCGTCAACAGACAAGCTGACTGATTCCGGCGGGGAAACTGGGGAGGGGGCAGGGCTGCATGGCGCAACGTACGGCCGCACAGCTCCACCCCCCCACGCTCCCTGGACTGGCCGCCCTCTGGGAGATGGGCGGACACAGCAGCCAATACAAGCCAATACGGCCACTGCGTCTGATTCCGTCCCGGGGTCTGGGCCACGGCTCAGTATCAACGGCGGTAACAGACGTTACCAGCCACCAATTCCGGGCCGTGGTTCAATTAACCATGCTTTCAGAGATGGTGCCCGGACCATCCTCGAAAGCGTGGTTATTTTGCTCACCGCCAGTGGTTCGCCATGGTGAACTTCTGGCAGCGAGCAACCAGACGTTATGCGACCATCCGCCACCACAGGGGATTGTCCGTGGTTGAACGTCTGAAAATACCCATAGTGCCCTCCATTGGGGGGTACAGTCTCCCCACGTTTCATCAGAATTGAATAAGAAACAAAAACGTTATAGCCAGAAATACATTTTTCATTTTTTGCCCTTTATTTCAAAAATAAAATGTTGTTTTCATTTCTATTTTCATTACTATTATTTCTCATTTTCATTATTGCAATAGAGATAATGAAAATGACAGTTTTCTTTATTGTTGTTGTAATAACAAAAACAACATGCACACCCCTAATTCTCAGACCAAATTCCCTTCTCAGTGAGTGATGCTTTTGCTCAAGTAAACATAATTAGCCTGAGCCTGTATGTGTTCCATGTGCAGAATCTCCAGCAAAGTCTACTTGAGAAATCCTTGTAGGCCGATCAGGCCTATTATCTGTGGGTAAAAACAGATGTGACAGCAGCCTACTGTGGTCTTCTCTAACACAGACCTCACCTGTACTTTTGTGCAGGCCCCAACAGATGTTGGCCCAGGATTGCCCCGAGCCGTGTTGGCTGCTAGGCCAGACTCTGACCTTGGAAAACCTCTAGGATCACAGCCCAGGCTAAGGCCTAGCAGATCGGCCCAAAGCAGGCCACAGTGGACTATCACATCTCTTCAGGCTGGCGGACACTGCCCGGGTTGGGAATCACCATGGCCAGATGCCATGGCTGGCTGTCATTGGCCACCATGGCTGCAAATCAGGGTGGGACGCTGAGCACAGCACAGCATGTTCATGTTTTCCCTGCCCCAGGCTTCAGTCATGGGCACGTTTGTTCTGTCGTGCCGCTGACACATGTGTTTTTACCCTATGTTAAAAGAAATTAAATCAGGAAATGGATATAAATGGGGACAATGGGACAGATTCTCTGGGAGTAACTAACTATGTCTGTTGTCACCCAATGTTTTGGTTGTGTTGGCTAGGGATGGGCAAACAGAACGGAGTTTGGAAATTCGGTTCGGTTCAGTTTGAAATTCGAGTTCGGAAATTCGGTTCAGTTCGATTCGGTTTGAAATTCGAGTTCGGTTCAGAAGTTTGGTTCGGTCAACCGAACAGACTGAGTTCAGTCCGAACTCTGAACTTCCAAACTGCATTTGCCCATCCCTAGTGTTGGCGGATGTAGGGGCCCTACACCAGAGTCTATCCATTACATAGTATCTGCAAGTATAGACCCTGGAGGAAAACTGACCAGAATAATAAGACATAATGGTGGGAAAAAATCTTTACCCTGGATTGACCAATTTCCTGTTTTTATGCACCCTTTTTTGCAGAAAATATAGCAAGAGCAACATTTATTTTATGTTTTAATCTTCCACTCAGTAAGACAGATGCTATAAAAGTTAAGTATCTAATTAGATTTTGAAGGTAAACATGGATTAGCCTTTATTGCGTTGCAAAAGCGTGTAGGTTGTTACACATTGTTTCAGTTTAGCACTGTAGTCAATAGCCTCATACACAATTATCTGAAAACATGCTAACAATGTTAAAGATTTTGTCTTGTAGCAATCTAAAATGTGCTTCTCAAGTTAATATGCATGTTGGCATAATATCAAATTTGAAGGTACAGAAGGAATTACCATTTCCCCCCTTGTGAATACTGCAAGTCATTTCAGTAAAATGGTGAGTTCCTCTCAAGTGAAGGCAAATAAACGACATTTTCAGTCCACCTCTAAAAGCCCCCTTTCCCTCTGACTGCCATAGCCAGATGTTGATAGTTTCCCCTCCACTCCAACTTGTGAGTTTTTCTCTCTGTCCACACAACAGAAATTCACATCCTGTATCATCTCTCATTTTGACTACTGAAGTCTCAGATTCTTGTCAGGATCAGTCTCTCATATCCATTAAATATATGTTATAGTTAAGATCCTCTATTTAACCTGTCATTCAGACCTCTTCACTTTTTACTGGCTCCTCTTTTTCCACTGCCTTAGATTCAAACCTCAGATTTGTTAATTACTCAACTCTCAGTAACACATTTATTAATTTCTACCTCAGGTCCCTTAGGGCATTTTTGAACACTTCCCTTATTTATGAAATTACCTTATAAGCATTATAACTTCATCCCCTCAAATTCTTTCTCAACATCAATTGTAGCCATCAATGGCTAAGAGCTAGCCTGATTGCCCACAGTGACTAATGTTATCTAGTTTTTAAATGTATTTACAACTGTATAATTAAAACAAATTAATTACTCTTGTCTCTCTAATCAAGATAGATTATAATATATCCGTGTATTCTTGTCTTTGTTTCCCTTGTTTTCCCTCCTGTTATTGCACCTGTTCGTGGTGTCTTGAGAAAAGCTCTTAACTCCGTATTGCCTTTATGGAGCTTACGTCACTGTAATGCAACATCAATTTGCGGGACCTTGAAGGTTGCATTTCCTTCTGCAAAGATCCTCAAGTCTAGGAACCACTGGATTCCTGGCCTACCTATTCCCTGAAGTTCAGGAGATGATACGATCTGGGATATTTATTTGTTTTAAATGGCTTTACAGTATTCTCTAATTATTAACAGATATTTCTGTTTATCTCTGAAAAAGAAATTCCAGCACAATCCTCTGTAGGAATAACACCTCTTGTAGTAGTTAGCTGATGACCAAGCTCCATTGAAGTAAATAGGACTGTTGTCCATGTAACTGCTAGTCTGGGCACTATCCCTACAGAGGGTTGTGTTGTTAGTTTTGAGTCAAATCTTACAATGTCTGTACCACTGTGTGTGCCACAGATTGGACGGTACAACTAAGGGTATTTTCAGACGTTACGATCCCACGCTCAACCACACTGAATACCCACATGGTGAGCAAGGGACCGTAATGTCTGATGGGGGGAACGGATGTTCCCCCCCCGATGTTCACCCCCATGAATCACGGCGGGGAATCACATTCACCACTCGATCAGAAGTTCCGGCGGGACCGGCCCCGATCGCGTGGTGAATGTGATTCCCCGCCATAACGAGGGGGCCCGGCCCATCTGTACAGCTACCACGGCCCGGAATTGGCGGCGGGATTATGGGCTGTGGTCAATTTGTGCGGGCGCTGCAGCTGCATTGGCTGCGGCGCCCGCTCGTCTCCCCAGAGGGCAGGCGGCGAGGGAGCGTGGGCCGCACGTTGTGCCCCGCAGCCCCACCCCCTCTCCAATTCCCCGCCGGAATCCGCCAGCACATCTGTTGGACGTGCCGGTTTGATCCTGGCGGGGGATTAAAGGGTGATTCCGTGACGGGGCCAATACAGGCCCCGTCACATCTGAAAATACCCTAAGTTTCCTGGACTCAGTCTGTCATTCCTTACATTATCTTCTATGACCCATGGCCATGCAAGGAATATAGGACTCTAGCATTATATGTTCAAAAGAAACATCTTTTGGGAATATTGAGTCTGAATGCCTTCTATTATGTTAGCAATAATACATACACTTCAGGATGCGTGCTAACATGAATAACTCCACACCTCAGGTAGTACCAGGCACTTAGCAAATATACATAATTTTACTGGGCATAATTATTACAGAAGTATATAATAATTGAACAAGAAGAATGTACATCTTTCATTTGCTCCCTTTGACACAGTGCTAGGATTAGAGAAACACTGTACATTCCTCAAGCAGCATGAATTTCACTTTGTCAATGAAAAGAAGAACTTGCTTGTGGCCAGATTTTCTGGCCATCTTAACTGTGTGAAATTAGAAATGATGTGCTATTTATGTAACACAGTGGGACCAACTCAAGCAAATCACTTTTAACTCCTTGGCGCTGGGAGTCAGATAGTCGGCAAGTAAACTCTGTTGCCAAGAATGGATGCACTCTGAACCCCCTGCCTAAAAGGATTAACTGCTTATGACAATTAGGGATCTAAAAAAAAATAAATCTTGGGCAGTAATCTAGTCTGAAGCTGTGAAAATAAAGTGTTTCTCAAGTTTTCCCTGCCCTACAGTGTTTTGGCGGCTAGAGAGTTGAGGTTTGGGACTTTGAATGAGAAGCCTTCAAATATCTCCAATGTCAAATAACCTCAGGGTTTCTAAATCAGATATTTTCCATGAAAGAAGTGAAGTCTTCTCTATCTCCTTATTGCAACAAGCCTCATCAGTGAGAAAAAACATGCTGTCATTTAGAGTGACTCTTTCTTTTCAAAACAAAATGTTGCAATACTGTTGAAAGAATAATGTAGCAGTCCTTGCTCCAGCAGATCTGCCATTAAGTTGGAGTTGTAGCTGAGAATGGACTCTTACATTTGGTCAATATTAAATTTCAAGGGGTGTTCCCTACATATTGTTTGCCCTTCTGCTCTTATGTAAAGGGACAAATGTTTAAAATGTGTTAGGACTTGGCTTCAGCTTTAATATTTGCACAAAACAAAGAATCCTTTAAGTAGGGAGAGGTAAAGAATGCTAAACTGTCTGATAAACAGACCAAACAGAATTGCTCAGTTAATCCACTGAGAATAAAATAAAGACCAGGACAAAGCAAATAGCAAGCTGCCACAAGAGCTTTAAAACCAGATCTTAGGAAAACAAAAACAACTTTCACTTACTGCAGGAAGATAAATGAGGGGAGCCTGCTCATTGGTTACAATTGATTTGTATTCTGCGGAGTTAAACAGAATTGAAATGGCTCCCAGTGCCAGGGATATAACCAGAAAGTTTTTATTAGAGGGAAGCTGTGAGAGGGGATAGGATGAAGCTTTGCCCTCTGGAAGCCGCATGTCTTCTCAAGCCCGGCAGTGCTACTCCTTCCTCACGCTGGCATGGGCGGGACAGGCATCCCACTAAGTCCCCTCTACAATCTCCCCATGAAGGAGCAGGAAAAGAAAGTAATCACTTGCGTAGCTGTCCCACCAGCAGTGCAGCTCCTTTAGTGACCTGCATAGGCATGTTAGCACCTAGAAAGCTCTCCAGCCCTCTTCAGCAACCAGCCCAGGAAGGCTGCTATGGGATGTTCTTTGCAGGCACCTCTTGGAGGGTGAGGTGCACCATGCTGGAGGTGTGTTATGGTCAGTGGGACTGACTGAGAGGGGACCTGAAGCCCTCTGCCTCTCCTAGGTCATCCCTGTCCAATACTGTCTCTTTAAAAGGTATATGGTCCAATCCTTGCAACTCTTTCACAACTAGTTCATTAAAGTAAAAAGTCTACTCACAAGAATAAGTCTTGTTGGGACCAGCACCACTGAACAATAGGTTTGTTATTATAATAGGGACCAGCACCACTGAACAATAAGTTTGTTAACAATAGGTTGTTATAGTATATTATAGCGATGGGGAACCTCTTTTCTCTCAGGACACATTTTAAATATTAGTATAAGCTTCATAGGTTAGCTAGGAGTTTGCGGGGAGGGTTGGGTCCAGATTACAGATTTATACCATGGATCCACTCCCTATCCTCAAATGTATGTCCTCATGTCTCCCCCTAAGTGTGGTCCTTCAGTGTTTGAGGGTAGGGGATGGGTCAATGAGTTAGATCTAAGAAATGGAGAAGATCCAAATAAAAATGAGCCACAGGCCCTATACAGCTCACTGGCTGGAGATTCTCCACTCCTGTTACAGGGAATCAACACTGTTGCCCATGCATCAAACCATTCTTTCAATTTGTAAATGAAAGCAGTGTCCAATGTAACATTCAAGCAGAGGAATATTTTCTCACTGACCATATTTCTGCCTCCTAGCTCTTCAAACAATTAAAATGGTTCTATTTTTAAACATCACATTGATCTAGATACTCCAATATAAAGACCTTTGGAGGGAGGATACCTGCATAAAACACAAAAGCCCAGTATGTTTCCCATTATTCCTATGAGAGCACAGGGATAGTGACCCTTTGGAAGACTTCTGGAAGGAACTTTCAGTGTCGATGAAAACAGGAGTTGCATGAGTAAGGCAGACTTAACTCCCATGGTTCTCTGATTAATGTAGATGGGTAGATGTTTCCTAGCACACATTGACTGATCTCCATTCCCCCCACATAGCAGAATAACCAGCTCTCATCCCCTTGTTTTTATTGGCTTCCTTTCCACAGATGAGCAATTCGACCTTCTCCATCAGGATACCAGTTATGATGAGGTTTGTTAGAACTTTATAAACCAGACAGTGTTATGCATGGGCCATTTATTTATTTAGACTCTCAGTGACTATTCCACATTTTTAGTGTTTTCAAAACCTAAGACCTTGCTGGTGAGATCCATGAATCACAGGGGGAAAACGTATTTGTCATAAGACAGTTAAGGTATAATTTTGATCTTGTTAGTCAGGGCTTTCATTTACTTTTCACCACTGCCTGCATTTGAATGGTGTATACCCAGGACAAGGTAGCACAGACCTCTTGAATCACTGAAGTGGCCATCTATTGAAAACATAATGTTGTAGAGTTGAAAGGGAAGCCAGTGTTGAAGTAGCCCATAAAACGTCAGCCAGTGCAAAACATAACTTTGTCACTTGTGTCAAAAAGATCAAACTGTAGGTGAAGGGAAACATATATAAAGCATGTGTAAGGCTATGCCTGATCCTTCCACTGCTGAAGCATTAGATATGAAGAATACATAAATGTCAGTCGGTCAGTCAATACAAATTTATCTGTTAGCAATTGTTACAAATACTATATATATTGTGAAAATTGGAGCTGATGGCCAACTATTTTGTAAGGAACATGGTGGGGAAGAAGCTGACAGATAAGGTGCCCATGAAACAACAGTGACAACTGGAGAAAAAGGTATATAAAGTGAGATTGTGCTGGATTGGCCATGTCCAAGCAGAGAGACTCCTAAAGCAATTATTGGAGATGAAGGTTGCTGGTGGAAAAGGAAAGGTCAGACGATGAGGTTGAGAGATGCATTAAAATGAGATCTGAGTTATGTTGACATTCCAGTAAGCTAAAGTGATAATGATGGACAAGGAACAATTGATAAAAATAGTGGCTAAATCCTAACAGTGTTGTCAGCACCTTTGCCTGCCCTGGAACATGGCAGGATGACCAACAACAGCCCGCCCACCCAGTTTCTCCATGGCGGGGTGTGGGAACTGTCTCCCTGCTCATCGGGTTGACCCCAAAGCATGGCAGCTGAGATTTCCCACCCTCATGCATGCAAGGATCAGTCTCAGTTGGACTCAGTGGTTTATTGAAAATATGCCAAACCAGCTTATTCTTCTTTGATGGAATTGCTCGTTTGGTGAATAAGGGGAATGTAGTCGATATATTTTACTTAAATTTTAGTAAGGCTTTTGACATTGTTCGTCATGATATCCTCCTATGAAAGCTGGAATGGTGACCCAATGGAATAATTATGAGGTGGATATGACTACTTGCCTGAGGAAGGACCCTGTGAGGTCCAAATGCTTTCCACCAATACTTGGTCCAAAAGATATAATTCAAACTACTTTGTCTCCACCTCTGGATTAATGATTGCATACAACACGTGTACACAGAAGTTTTGCCTGTTTGTGATTGGCTGGTGAAACCAGTGCTCTGCAAGCCTTGTTCCTGAGATTCTGAGGACCAGTTGCAATTCAGATGCTGAGACTCAAGGTGCAAGAAAGTAAGACATAGGCCCATGAAGGCACCGTGGGGCTCAGGACCAACCCTGGCCAAGAGCCACACTTGAACTGCCTGAGAGCTGCATGTGGGTTCCTATCCACAGTTTGGCCACCCCGTAATAGAACTACCAAAGTTCTTGCAACGTGGGTGCCCATATTTAATTTCACTCTAAGGTCCTTTTCAAACAGGCACACACACCCCTCACACACCTGTGCGGGTGGATGGGGCGTCTGTAGGAATGCTGTGGGTCGCTGCCGGTGGTGGTGTGTGTGTGCCTGTGGGCACTCTGCTGGCAGTGGATGCGGTTGCATGCGCACTCCACCAATCACCCACACACGGAGCAACCGGCACCAATGCCGGTTGCTCTGTGCCTAGAGGTGGGTGTGGGCCTGTGGGAACGGGCGCACACCCACCTCCACCCGCCGTTGGTGCACACCCATCCTCCCACCTGCCGTGGACCATTTCAAAAGGGCCTAAGACAGTATTGCTGGGGTTGGGGGTGAGGTTTGGTCTCTTGTGAAATATGGCATCTCTTCCAAAAATGATGCTCTCAAAGTAGAATGTAGGCCTCAGTCCTGTAAACACTAACACACTTAAATTTACCCATAAGAGGAGTCCCATCTACTTCACTAACACATTAGAGCTTCACTAAGAAGCTCTCATGCCAGCTTTGTCTCTGATGATTCAAGTCAATTACTGACATTAGACCGAAATCATGGAGCACCCTTTTGAGGATTGAAGACTTTCTGAGTAAAAGTTTGAAGGGCATGTTTTCTTTCAAGTTTCCATCAAAGAGCAAATGAAATAGTGAGTGCAGATGACAAAGCTATGCTTTGAATGTATTCTGTAGTGTACTGTTGGGATGGAGAATTTTCTAAATTTGTGTATTGTCATTGCTGACAATAGATGTACAATGTCACATTAGGACAAAAATTGCTTTCAGGGAACTTGATACTTCTATACGTGGAACTGAAAATATAGACATATTGGCCAGCGATTAAGCAAACTGAATTTTGTTTCTAATTATTCAGCAGGGCTTAGTGATACTTTTGAAATTATTTTCAGTCTTTTTAACATCTGTTTACATTTTCACTCTTTTCTGTTCTTTTTTTAAGTGTCTGACTCTCAGTGAGTTATTTTTGATAAGACGTTATAACTGAAGATTGTTTGAAAGCGTGTTTATTTAAATAGGTCTCTTTCTGTGCACAGTATCATGTGTGATTTACAGTAGAAATGGAGTGAAAACAAATCATTGGTGCAATAGCCCTAGACTTAGAGAAATTTTAGATCCAGGTCCAAATATTCCAGCTTAGATCCATCTCTACATTATATGTTCTCCTTTTAATGTGATTCTTGGAAGGGAACTGCCATTTCATTATATAAAGGATACATTCTGTCTTGAGTTCTGTTTAAGCAGTATGCAGCGCCACACCGAATTCTTGACTATTTGATTCAACCGCTAATATTCCACGTTACAGAAAGAAACAATATAGAATACCTTTTAAAATGCACTGTTTATTTGAATGAGGTTTAAATGCCAGCCAAAGTTTCTTGGTGTTTTAATTGAGTTGCATGAACAAGTGACTACTATTAAAGATTAATCTTGTTTTGGGGGTAGCTGCTTTGAAAATCACAATTGTGATAACTAAAATAATATCCACTCCTTAATGTCTTCTTGGGACACCTCTATGCCATTCGATGTGAGGATGAATAAGAAGATATTAATTTTGTTACAGAATCTTAGGAGGAACCCGCAGTACTGCAAAGGATGCTAGAAGGGGGTAGAGGCAAAGCAAAAATCTTGGATGAGGTATCACTTTTCTGTAGCTCTCCAATCTGGATCATTCCAGACATGTTTCCCCCCCACTATTTTTGCTGAGGATATAAAGCATATCTTTTCAGTGCTCAGTCCTCACACATCTAGACAGCTCTCTCTAATCCACAGCAAAAACATGTCTCCTGAGGTGTCTGGATACAAGGCCTATTATGGATAATTGTCAACAAGCAGACTGATTTTTATCTCAAGTCCACATTCAAGCAGCATCCTAAGCACTAGACTAGTGGGCGTTAGAGGCAGTATCGCTTAGTAGATATAGCATGGAACGGGTAATCAGGAGATCTAGAGACAACCTTGGGAAATTCATCTCACTTCTCTGGACTTTAGTTTCTCCATCTACAAAAGTATTAATGATGCTTACCCAGTCTTTTTTTAAGTGCTTTAGGATCTACAGAGGAAAAGTGCTTTGAAAAGCTATTACTCTTGTTTGTAAGAAATGCGACATTTCACCAGAGACATAAAACGGCGGTTCTGATTACTCATTAAGGAATCCCATTACACTTTGCAGAAATAGCATTACTAACTTCAGTGTCCTTGTCAAATTCCACTGTACATACCGGTAATTACATTCTGCCTATCTACAGTTCAATTAGCTAACATATTCCTCACTTTATTTCCTGAGCTATTTTGTGGTGTTAATGTGTGCCATCAGGGAGATACTACTCTCTGAATTACTCTAGATTTCGCTTCTCTTAAGTCGCAGAAAAAGTGTAGCTGGATAAGAATAGGGGGGAAAGCACAGGTATTTACATGACTTTTAAAACAAATTCTACTATAATTATGTCCACACATCTTGCATTTGCTCTTTAGGCTTCAGGCACAAATCTCCACCATTAATGTCAATGGGAGCTGAACAATGGGACTTTAATGGGCAAAGAACTGCACACTTAGGGTAATTTCAGAAGTGATGGGCCCGGAGGCCCACCACGCTGAACCCCTGACCAGGATCCATCGCAGATCCCAGTCCATGATCAGGCCGGCCATCCTTTCAGGCGGCTGCGCCCGATCCCGTAGCACGGTCAGGGCCACAATCCGGGATGGGCCAAAGGTAAGAGACGTTACTTTTGGCCCATCCCAGATCGTGGCCAGTCTAAACATGATTCTCGACCTCCGGCCAGCCAGAGGTTGAGAACC
This sequence comes from Sphenodon punctatus, assembly GCA_003113815.1. NCBI lineage: Eukaryota > Metazoa > Chordata > Lepidosauria > Sphenodontia > Sphenodontidae > Sphenodon > Sphenodon punctatus. The sequence continues at coordinate 764,307 of QEPC01000801.1, read as the reverse complement.
GTGGGCAAACTTGATCCCGGACGGAGGTTCACCGTGGTGAACTTCTGGCCAGGACCAAACAGACGTTCAGGGAAACGCCGCCACCACAGGGAATCCACCGTGGTTCTCTGTGGTGACAGGCGTTTTTATAATGTCTGAAATTACCCTTAGTTGCACAAATACCAACGCAGTACTCCCTCTTACTAGCTTCTGTCAGCTAGCCACATCAGAGGCAGTAGCATAGGAGGGAGAGCAGGCTCTGTAGGGTCACCACAACCTTTTCTGCTCATGTGGGTAGGAGATGACAGAACCTTGCCTCTGCCCACCCACGAGCCAACTACGTGGCTGCCCCCATAAAGGTTGCCTTCCGCCAGTTGGATCTGGTGTGGAGGCTGTGTTCGTTCATCTCCGGCCCGGACCTGGCCTCCCTCATCCATGCCTTCGTCACCTCGAGGCTGGACTACTGCAACGCGCTCTACGTGGGGCTTCCCTTGTTCCTGGTTCGGAGGCTGCAGCTAGTGCAGAATGCGGCGACCCGGCTCCTTTCAGGGATGGGTCGTCGGGAGCACATAACACCTGTGCTCCGGACTCTGCACTGGTTGCCAATAGCGTACCGAGCCAGGTTCAAGGTTTTGGTGCTGATCTATAAGGCCCTTCACGGTCTGGGCCCCTCGTACCTCAGGGACCGCCTTACCCTCCGCACCCCAGAATGGCTCCTTCGGTCTGCCGGGGGTGCCTTCTTGGAGGTCCCCCACGTTAAGCGGGGGGCCACAATGGAGAGGACATTCTCGGTGGCCGCGCCGCACCTTTGGAACTCCCTCCCGGAGGAAGCTCACCTGGCCCCAAGCCTTTTGACATTTCGGCAAAGTTGTAAAACCTGGCTGTTCGCTCAGGCCTTTGGGGAGGGGGGGTTAGAGGGTTTTTATCTCCCCTACCCTATTTATTGTTTAATGATGACCCTGGCCCTGTTTTAATACTTGTATTTTGAAATGTTTTAATTGTTTTAAATGTTTTTATATATGTTAATATTTTTTATTGTAAGCCGCCCAGAGCTGTTTTTGGAGGGGCGGGGTAGAAATTTGAGAAATAAATAAATAAATAAATAATAGGGGAATGCACCCTATGCCGAGGACAGACCTGGCACAATTTATCCCATACCCAAAGTAATTTATTCTCAAGTCACAAGTTTTCTCATGGAGCAGTACAACAGCACACTAGGTCTTACACTGAGCAAATCATAATACCATGATGTATCATGCTGAAAGCATTACATTCTGCATTGGAAGGAGTATTGCCTGGCACAGATATACATATACAACAGATATACATAGTTACCCAAACTTTGTGCCAGAACCTGAGTCACAATGGGAGTTCGACAAGACAGACGAACACCTGGACAGTACACCACCTTTGAAGTTAAAATTTCACATGTTTTGTTTATATGTGACTTGGCAACATTAAATCAAATAGGAAATATTTACCTATTCATTAAACCTTGCAGTAGCCTCTAGAGGTGTGCACCAGGGGCCCATGTCGTTTTTGTTTTTTTCTTTTTGGTTATTTAAATCTGTCAGGTTTTTTTTTTCATAGATATCAGATTGTCATTTTCGTTTTTGCTTTCGTTTTTGTTTTTCATTGGTTTCAATTGAAAACATATTTTTGGCTGTATCTTTTTTGTTCTTCATTATATTTGTCTGGATCTTGGAGTGATTATACCTCCAATGGAAGGCCTTAGGTGTACCAATTTTCAAAATGATTGGATAAAGGAATCCAATTTTATAAGCAGTTGAATTATACTATTTTGCAATATTCTTCGTATACATTCTTTGCTGTAACTTCTTTGCCTCCTCTACAGTTACATTTAATGTAGATGAAACTTGGCACGTTTATACTCCTTCCCATGTTTACTATCTCTGACAACTTTCAGAAGGATTGGATAAAGGGTCCTGGTGGTATATGCAATTAACTTATAAATGTATGTCTGACTGCAACATATTTGTAGTCCAACCAGTGTAAATGAAATTTGGCAGGGCTGTATATCACACTTTCACGATCATCTCTGCCAAATATCAGAAAGATGTGATAAAGGCTCCAAATTGTATATGCCTGCACAGCATATGCAGAGAAGGAGCCTATGCCAGGGTTTCTCTGACGCGTTACTGTGGTATAAGATCGGTCTGTGATGCCAGTTGGCCAGCAGAAATGTCAACCAAATATCCTCATTCTGTGTTGTGACCATCCCAACTTCTCTCCCCCACTTGTTACTGGGAAGTCAGATGCATCTGTTTAGGTAAGAGTCTATAGAGATTCTCTTATGTCCTCTATCACAGTGCTGCAGGATGTGATTGTGACGATAATTGACCAGCCTGGATGTGTGAACTATGTTTTCTGATTGCTGGGATATTGTTGTCTTCCACTTAGAAACACTTCTTTGCATTGTGAAATATCATCCACATCACCCTGTTCCAAATTTGCCCTCAAGTTCAGAGGTCAGCTTCCTTTCCATGTACCAAGACCTGTAGGGGGTGGGGGGAAGCTCTTCCTTAGCCAACGATGTTCAAATCTTCCTTTGCTACCAGACATGAATAGTCTGGTTAAAGACTCTGTCTGTACAAAAGATGAAGGAGAACATTTTGTTCCAACAATGGATAAGCCACAACAGTCGGCTGAAAACTGACGTCAGGAGAAAGGCTTGAAAGAAAACTATTACTTATTATTAGCATTATTATATATTTCCATTCATATCTATATGCAGTGATCAGGGTGGCTCCTAGGCGTCCACTGCCCTCTCAAGTCTCCCACAGGTCCCCTTGGTTTACTGAGGCCCTGCAGGATTTGAAGCAAGAGGGTAGGTAGTTAGAGTGACGGTGGCACCGGACTCGAGATGAATATGATCAATCGCAGCATAAGAGCAGTTTAAAGGCCTGTGCTGTGGCAGTACAGACAGCAAAGTAGCAGTTCTTTGCTGCCCTCATCGTGTCTGCAAAGTCACGTCCGGCTGAGCTTTTCCGGGTGGTGAGGGGTTTGGTCAGTCCTGCCTGTCTCCACCTGAACCTGGAGCAATTCAGTGTCCGCTGTGACCAGTTTATTGAATACTTTGTGGACAAGATCACTTGTATCCATCATGACTTTGGTACCACAGTTATTGCAGTGGATCATCTTGGGGCCATGGAGGCCCCGTCCTGACCTGTTTTTTGGGATCGGTTTCAGTTGGTATCACCTGCCAATGTTGAGTCCGTGTTGGGTTCTGTTCATGCCACTACTTGTGAACTTGATCCATGCCTATCCTGGTTGGTGAAAGCCAGCCAGGAGACGTTGCTACCATAGCTGGCGGGGCTGGTTAGTGCCTCCCTTTGGGAGGGTAGGCTTCCGGATTGCCTTACAGGCAGTGGTTTGGCCCCTGCTCAAGAAACCATCTCTTGACACTGATACTCCTGCCAGCTATCGGCCGGTCTCTAACCGTCCCTTTCTAGGAAAGGTTATTGAACGGACGGTGGCACAAGAGCTCCAGGAGCATTTGGACCGCACCAGTTTCCTTGATCCCTTTTAGTCTGGTTTTCGGCCCGGGTATGGTACAGAGATGTCAATGGTGGCCTTGGTTGACGATCTTCGTCTGGCATTGGACCAGGGTCGTCAGACCTTATTGGTCCTGCTAGACCTTTCAGCTGAATTTGACACTGTCGATCATGAGATGTTGGTGACTCACCTGCAGGACTATGCCGGGATTGGTGGGACGGTCTTGGACTGGTTCCGCTCTTTCCTGGCCAAGCAAACTCACCGGGTGGTCCTGGGGAAATGTACTTCTTCCCCCCGGGATCTGTCCCCCCTCCTGTTTAACGTCTATATGCAGCCGTTAGGGAAGATCGTGAGAGGGGTGCCAGGTATGCAGTATCATCAGTATGCAGATGATACTCAGTTCTACCTCTCCTTTTCTATTGAGGTCATGCATCCATCCAGGTCATGCAGTCTCCTTATTTTCCCAGTGTCTGTCAGCTGTGGGGGCTTAGATGAGGTTGAGCCATCAGCAATTGAATCCCGACAAGACGGAGGTGATGTTGGTGGGCGACGGCTTGGGGGACCTGGGAGTGGTGGAATCTCCTCTTGTTGGGCGGGAGGTTTGCCCACCCTTGGTCTCTCAGGTAAGGAGTCTGGGTGTGCTCCATTCATGACTCAGCCTGGAGTCCCAGGTTGTGGCGGTGGCGGGGAGCGCATTTTGGCAGTTACATCTTGTCCGGCGGATTCAACCGTATCTTTCAGACTCCAACCTTGCCACTATCATCCATGCCTTCATCATCTCGAGGTTGGATTACTGCAACACGCTCTATGCGGGGCTGCCCTGGAAACTGGTTTGGAATCTACAGCTGGTGCAGAATGCTGCAGCCCACCTCCTTATGGGGGTGGGTCGCCGAGAGCATATGACACCAGTGCTCCGAGCTCTGCACTGGCTGCCTATAAAGGCCAGGTTCAAGGTGCTGGTGTTAACCTTTAAAGCCCTTCACGGCCTGGGCCTTTATTATCTGCGGGATCACCTCACTCCCCATGTGCCCATACGACCCCTGAGATCATCCGTGGGGGCCTTTTTAGAGGTTTCCCGGGCGAGGTGGGTGGCCACAGCTGTTTGGTCATTTTCAGTGGCCGCCACGATGCTCTGGAACTCTCTCCCCGAGGAGGCTCGACTGGCCTCCACCCTCCTGTCATTTAAACATTTATGTAAGACCTGGCTGTTCCGCCAGGCCTTTGACGAGGGGTAGGGGTAGGGTGGGCAGGGTTTGGGAGGGAGGGAGGGTGGGTCTTATGATTTGTTTTTAAATTTGTTGATCTGTTTTTAAATGTTTTATTGTTACATTTTTTGTGTGTTGTTAGCTGCCCCGAGCTGCCTTTGGGCAGGAGGGGCGGGATACAACTTTTAAATAAATAAAAAAATAAATTAAAAAAATAGGACTGTGTGCACTTGAGGACTACACCCTAAGTAAATGCAGAAAATAAGAGCTGAAACGTGTAGCTGATTTGCTACCTGCAAGTAATACCCACATTTTTGAGTACTCAACGGGCTACTCAGGGTCCAGTTGAGTACCCAGATACCCGAAAAATCAGTAATTTTCAGTACACAGATTTTGATTTTCTGATTAACAATCATATATCGAGACAGAAAACTGAAAAGTTGGTATGGAAAACAAAAAAGTCAGGACCTGAACTTGATACTGTGGGTCTGGAAATCAACTTTCCAAGGTGGAAATCCACAAAACCAGTATAGGAAGTCAAGAAAATGGTACGGAAATTAAAAAATCGGTACTGGAAGTTCAGTTTTGGGACTGGAAGTCAACATTGGGTATTTTCAGATGTTACGAGATCACAGTGAACTACGGTGAATACGCACCTGTGGTCAATGTGTCTCGCACGTCTGTTTGGCGGCCGCCAGATGTTCGCCACGGTCAATCCGCACATGGGGTCAGTTTGAACCACGCTTCCCGGGCTAGCCGGGGGAATGTCCCGGGAAACGTGGTCAAAAAGATCCCCAGCGGGGACCAACAAAAAGTAACGTCTGGCCGCGTGCCACGGCCTGGGATCACCGGCGGGATCCCAGGCCGTGGCGACTCTGGCCCGACACGGCGGCCGCATTGGCCCCACCGCCCGCCCGTCTCCCCAGAGGGCGGGCGGCGGGGTGTGTGGAGGGGGCGGAGCCGTGAGGCCTCACGTTGCGCCGCGCGGCCCCGCCCCCTTCCAGATTCCCCGCCGGGATACCCCCGGCATGTCTGATATGGCGTGACAGGGTGACCCTGGCGGGGAATTAATGGGTTGTTTCCGGTACGGGGCCAAACGGTCCCGTAACGTCTGAAAACACCCATTCTAGGCTATTGGTTACCCAAATTGGGTTGAAATTGGGTACCAATTGGTACCTGATGGGTCAATTTGGGTACTGGAAATTCAGCGGATTTACCTGTTTTTGTGGGTACTCATTTCACCTCTAGTCTGTATCAGTTCCTAACCTGATTTGAAACATAATGTAATGTTTTGGCCTGAAGTTACAGAACAAACACTGGTGCCTAAGCTTGGGAAACTCAATCCAAATTCAGTTACATTGATAAAAATTGCTTGATTTTGCATGAGGGTTGCATGAAGGTTAGAATGGATTGTGACAGTAGGTATTTTCAGAATTGATGCTACCACACTTAGACCCAATCCAGGGTAACAGTTGCCACCCTTCCCCAGGGTAGATCGGTACCCAGAACAGACATGATGATACCACACTTTGCCCCAAACCATGGTATTGCTTACCACCATCTGTTCCCCACAATTTTCTGAGATCACAACTGGTGGTAACTGCTACCTCGGTTCGGGGCAAAGTGTGATGAACATCTGGCGGCCATCGAACAGAAGTGACGATAGTTGTGATCCCAGGGTGGGGTTAAGTGTGGTAAAGTGTGTCTAAGTGTGATAGTGTCACATCTAAAAATTTCCAATATTAGATGTCATCTCCATAGCAGGCTAGTAAAGGGTTAATTTCCTGGAGAAACAGGAGCCATACAGGTTTTTTAATAACGGCTAATGGAGACCTGGCCAGCTGATCCCTGGTGATTAACCCAGCGGAATGAGAACCAGTTGAAAATAAAAGGCTGGGAAAAGCACAAGCCAAAAGGAGGCAGAAAGAAAGTTCACAGGTAGTCTGATGAGTCTACTTGATGAGGTGAAGGAATTGAGATTTTTCTAAAGACCTGAATGAACATAAGAACATAAGAAGTGCCATACTGGGTCAGACCAATGGTCCATCTAGCCCAGCATCCTGTCTCCGACAGTGGCCAATCTCAGTGGCTTGGGAGAAGCACCCAACAGGTCACAATGGGGGCATCCATTCCCTGTTGTTTTCCCCCAGCTCCCGTCATGTCCCTGATCCTGTCTGGCTAATAGCTGCTAATGGACCTATCTTCCAGAAACTTGTCCAAACCTCTTTTAAACTCAGCTATAGTACTGGCCCTTACCACAGCCTCTGCCAGTAGATTCCACAACCCAGTTATACGCTGAGTGAAAAAATACTTTCTTTTATTTGTTTTAAACTTGCCACCCATGAGTTTCATGGAGTGTCCCCTAGTTCTAGTACTAGCTGAGACGGTAAATAACTGTTGCTTGTTAGTTCCACACCACTCATGATTTTATAGACCTCTATCATGTCTCCTCTCAGTCGTCTCTTCTCCAAGCTGAAGAGCCCCAACCTACCAAGCATCTTCTCATACAGGAGCCCTTCCATGCCCTTGATCATTTTTGTTGCCCTTCTCTGTACCCTTTCTAGTTCAGCTATGTCTTTTTTGAGATGGGGCAACCAGAACTGCACACAATATTTGAGGTGCGGTTGCACCATTGATTTGTATAAAGGCATTATGACATCCTCAGCTTTATTCTCTTATCCCCTTCCGAATAATTCCTAACATTCTGATTGCTTTTTTGACCGCTACCGCGCACTGTGCTCTGGATTTCATTGTATTGTCCACAACCACCCCCATGAAAGTCCCACCATGAATGTCCAGATAAGACCATGAAAGGCCAAATATCATGATGGAAAAGTCAAAAGGGACCTGTTTAGCATGAGAATAACCTGACAGAAGTTGTGAAAAGGGGTGGGGGGAATTAAGCATCTAATCCAGGACAGGAGAATGTGAGAGTGAGACTCAGGAAGGGTTGGACAGCTTGATGGAAGTTTGGCAGTACCTGCTAGAACAACTAAAAAGAATCTTAACTTCCCTGAGAAAAGCGCCACTGACTGTTTCTGAAAGGGGAATGAATACAAGGCAGGCTTCTTTCCCTCTTTTGGGAAAGAAGTTAGGATTTATTTATATATTTATTTATTTATTTTATAGATTTGTATCCCGCCCCCTCCTGCAATGCAGCTCGGGGCGACTAACAACACCAATAAAAACAGTTAAAATCAGTTAAAACATAAATATAAAATGCAACAGTAAAACAGGGCTAAAAAACAATAGTAAATAAATAAATGGGCGGGGGATTAAAATCACACCTCCCCCACCCTCCCTCCCGAAGGCCTGGGCAAACAGCCAGGTCTTACAGTTCCGCCGAAATGTCAAAAGGCTTAGGGCCAGACGAGCTTCCTCCGGAAGGGAGTTCCACAGCCGCGGCCCTACCACCGAGAATGCTCGCTCCATCGTGGCCCCCCGCTTAACACGGGGGACCTCCAGGAGGGCACCCCCGGCAGACCGCAGGAGCCGTTCCGGGGCGCGAAGGGCGAGGCGGTCCCTAAGGTAAGAGGGGCCAAGGCCGTATAGGGCTTTATAGATCATCACTAGGACCTTGAACTTGGCCCGGCACACTATCGGCAGCCAGTGCAGCGCTCGGAGCACCGGTGTAATGTGCTCCCGGCGACCCGTCCCCGTAAGAAGACGAGCCGCCGCATTCTGCACCAGCTGCAGCCTCCGGGCCAAGAACAAGGGAAGCCCCACGTAGAGCGCGTTGCAGTAGTCGAGCCGCGAGGTGACGAAGGCATGGATGAGGGAGGCCAGGTCCGGGCCAGAGACATACGGACGCAGCCTACGTACCAGATAAAGCTGGCGGAAGGCAGCCTTAGCGACTGCCTCCACCTGCCGTTCCAGCCGCAGGTCTGCGTCCAATATGACCCCCAGACTATTGAGGTATAATAACCACTGTGAGGTGACTATGCACTTGTAACAGTGAAATCTAGCTTTGTATTGCCTCTGGTAATAAACAATTCCTTCCCAAGTCATTACCTTCACATATACTAGGGGTGGACAGACTGCCTTGGGAGCCACATGTGGCTCTTGGACAGTTCAACTGCAGCTCTTGGCCAGGGCTGCCTTAGTGATCCTGTGTCATTGCACTGGAGTCTCAGAAGCTGAATTACAACTGTTCCTCAGAAACTCAGCACCTAGAACTGTAGAGCACTGACTCCACCAGCCAATCATGAAGTAGAGGGGGGGGGGTGTACAAACGTATATGTGCCTTGTGAATAAATGAATTAATGAATAAGTTTATTTGAAAAAGCCTTCCAGCCATATCAAAGTACTTCACAGTTTATACATCAACACACTAATTCACAAATATACAAAAATCGAATAAGGAAAAATAATCTATCCCCAAAGTTAAATTCCCACAAACAGAAATGCCCATTATTTTAGATTTACAATCTTTCATACCATTCATCCCTTCCCCTCTTCACTAAATACATCCCATTAGTCTATTAGATAAGCTTCAGCCTTTGTTTGCACAGTGAGCTTGAGTCCTGGCCACTGAGACTGCAAATGCTGCTACTACTCTGGTTACACTATCTCTAGCATCATTGAGCAATATGCACAGAAGTTGCCTAGGGGGAACGGAGCACTGTAAGGACAATGATGAAAGCAACTTTCTACGTGCTGGAGCATACAAAGGGCAAGGGAAAAGGTAATGAGACAAATCCTCCACTTGCTCTGTACCACATGGACAGAGTCTGTTTTCATAAGGCATCCTAGTATTTACACAAGGGGTGGCACAGAGGGTGAGTGGTTGCAGGACCCAGTGCTGCAGGGGCTGTGTGTGCACTGCCTGGAGGGGGATGTGTTGCCTAAAGGGGGCTAATTGTTGACACCTGTTCCCCTCCTCTACAGGTATTTACACAAGAGGTGGCCCCAGAGGGCACCAGCCTGAAGGGTGCTAGCCTGAAGAGCGACGCACAAAGGGCAATGGCCGTTTGTGGGTCGGACTTGGCAGCAGGAGAACATACCTGAGCCTTGGGACCACCACAGTGCCATTGCATGGGCTGGGAGCCAGAGAGTGGGGAGCAGTCGCAACAGCTGCTGCCCCATTGTCGCAACCCCCAGACTGGTTGTTGGGAGCTGGGAGCCAGGTAGGGCTCACCCCAGAGGGGGATAGACCCTTGACTCTGAGGACTTTCATCTTCCCCCTTCTCTGTAAAAGGAGAAGGGATGGGGTCAGGGGCTCCCTCTTCCAGGAGGGACTTCTAGCAGGAGAGGTATAAGCAACAGCAAACCCAGAATGTTGACGATGCGGGTCACCTTGGTTTACAAAGGACCTGTGCTGGATGAAGCAGGAAGGTCGGCGGTTGGAGCGACAGTGGTGCTGGACTCACGCTGAAGCCAACCGATTGCAACATAAAGTTAGTTTAAGAGTGTATGCTGTAGTGGTGCGGGTAGCAAAGAAAGAGTTCTTTGCTACCCTCATTGCATCCGCAAAGTCGCATCCAGCGGAGCTTTTTTGGGTGGGCAGAGGCTGGTCTGTCCGGCCTCTCTTTGCCTGGAACTGGAATCTTCCAGTGCCCGTTACGACATGTTTGCTGGCTTTTTTGCAAATAAAATCGCTTGGATTCACCACGACTTTGATGCTGCATTTAGGACAGTGGGTGAACCAGAGGTAGTGGAGGCCCCGCCTTTTCTGACTTCATGGGATCAATTTCAGTGGGTGTTGCCCACTGATGCTGCAGATGTCCTTGGGGCAGTAAGAACCAGCTGTTGTGAATTAGATCTGTGCCCGTCCTGGCTGATTGAGGCCTGCCAGGAGACATTAGGACCGTTGCTGGTGGGGATTGTCAATGCCTCCCTTAGGGAGGGCAGAGTGCCTAGCCACCTCAAAAAGGCGGTGGTGCGGCCTCTGCTCAAGAAACCATCCCTTGACATTGACTCTCCAGCCAGCTGTCAACCAGTCTCTAACCTTCCTTTTTAAGGGAAGGTTATTGAATGGGTGGTGACTCGGCAGCTTCAGGGGCAGCTGGACCGGGTCAGTTTTCTTGATTCTTTGCGGTCTGGTTTTCGTCCTGGGTTTGGCACGGAGACTGCACTTGTGGCTTTGGACAATGACCTGCACTGTGAATTGGATCAGGGCAGATCATCTATTCTAATTCTATTAGATCTGTCAGCTGTATTTAATACCGTTGACCACAAGATGTTGGTGGCTCGGCTGCGGGACCATGCCGGGTGGGTGGAATTGTTCTTGAATGGTTCTGCTCGTTCCTGGCCGGGAGAACTCATGTGGTTGTCAGGGAATGTACTTAATTTCCCCGGGACCTTATGTGTTGAGTCCTGCAGGGTTCTGTCCTCCCTCCTGTTCAACGTGTATATGCAGCCTTTGCAGGAGGTCGTGAGAGGGTTCGGTGTGCGCTGTCATCAGTATGATGATGACACACAACTTTACCTCTCCCTTTCTGTAGACCCAGACCCGGCAGTCTCGGTGCTTACCCAGTGCCTGGTGGCTGTTGGGGATTGGATGAGGGCGAGCCGTCTGAGGTTGAATCCCGATAAGATGGAGGTGATGTTAGTGGGGAGAACTGGGGGGGTGACTCCTGTCATAGACAGGATCTGCCACCCTTTGGCCATACAGGTCCATAGTCTGGGGGGTGCTTGTCGACCCATAGCTCCGCCTGGATCTCCAGGTGGAGGCGGTGGCTAGGAGAGCATTTCGCCAGTTACCTCTGGTACAGCGGCTGCAGCCGTACATCTCAGACTCTGATCTAGCCACCATCATCCATGACTTTATTACCTCTAGATTAGACTACTGTAACACACTCTATGTGGGGTTGCTCTTGGGAACAGTCCAGAGGTTGCAGCTGGTGCAGAATGTGGCAGCCCATCTCCTTAACAGGGACGAGTCACACATTACACCTGTGCTCCGCTCCCAGGTTCAATTCAAGGTGCTGGTAATGACCTTTAAAGCCCTAAATGGCCTGGGCCCTGCTTACCTGGGAGACCGCCTCAGACCCCAGGTCTTATCACACCCCCTGCAGTCGACTGGGGATGCCAGACTCAAAGTCCCAGACCCCCGGGTTTCCCAGGTGGTGACAATCGGGAGGGCATTCCCGGTGGCCATACCTAGGCAGTGGAACTCCCTCCCGATGGAGGCCCGTCTGACCCCAGACCTTCCCTCTTTCCGAAGACAGTGTAAGACCTGGCTGTTCTGCCGGTCCTTTGGAGAGGGAGATACTGGAGGAGGAGGGGGGAGTTCTTTTGCCCTTTTAGTATGTTTTTAGTATTTGTAATGAATTTTATATTGTTTGTGGATGCTTTATATGTTATTTTATTGTTATGGTCTGTGTCTATTGTGAACCACCCCAAGCTGTGCTTTGAACAGGAGGGTGCAGGGTAAAAGACCAATGAAATAAATATCTACTAGGGGTGGGACTATTGGTATTGGACTAATCAGATAATACCAATAATGGCCAGTATCCGATTAATCAGATAATACCGATACTTACTGGTATCAGACTATCGGATTTTTAACATTGCTGGTTTTACCGAATTTTTTACATCACTGCCGTTTAACAATGGCCGCAATGTTGAAAAATTGGTAAAATCTGCAATGTTCAAAATCCGGTATTCTGATACCAATAAATCTGGTATTGCGAGATCAACTACTGGTAAATCAGGTATCCGGTAATCCCCCTGGAGTCCCACCCCTAATATCTACCTACAAATACCGCTGTTTGCGTCCATAGTAGCCGTAAGGCTGTAAAAGCCTGTTTGTGTTCAGCGTTTCCCAGCACTCCTAAATAGCGTGCCTCATACCGTCCAGGGATCGAATACTTGTAGGAGGGAGCCAGCCTACAGTTAGAAGCTATGGCTCTACCTTGTTGAAGATCTATATCTCTAACTCTGACTATTAAAACAGGAGGCCTCTCGTTTAGGTATGGATAGCAAAAGCTCTACTGAAAAGCCCCATTTTCTTATATTGGTAGAGACCTTATCCCACCAATCCAACCCTGGTCAGCTGGAAGATGACAAGTGCTTAATCAGACACATCTTGGACAATAACCTTGGTGAGGAATAAAAATGTTTTACCCAATACATTAGAACCGCTAACAGAACTCGTGAAGCCACCAAACTAATCCCCACCTCCAGTTGTAAGAACGTGGCGAGGGTTGATGGGGGTGTACCAACCAGAGTGCACATAAAATTATTCTGTATTGCCTCTAAGGTAGCTATCTATGCTCCCCCCCAGACCTTAGACTGTACAGCAGTTGTGCCATCACTTTACCCTCAAAGACCTTCAAAGCGGGAGGAATTAATTGGCTACCCCTCACCTATGTGCCTTGTGTCTCTCAGCCATACAAAGATTTTGGTACGAGTCTCTTGGGTTTGAGAACGTTGTCCACCCATGATAAATACACACACCTGTCTTGCATTCCTCAGTCTGTAACCCTGACATTATACTTGGAATGGACCCTGTGTTTCACATTCTATCATCAATGAACTTAGTTCAATAAAATATACCATCTGAGCTATTTTGTCTTTGTACTTCTTAATAATCATGGCACTTCTGTTCAGTTGCCAAAATAAAAAAATATTTAAGTACATGCTGTAACACTGTTCTGAGGAGGCATGCCTTATTGAATCAGTGTCTCTAATTTTAAACAACGATGGGGCCAATCCTAAACCCATGCGTTCGTGCATGTGCACTTACACACGTGTGGCATGCGGTTTGCAAGTACCATAGTCCCCATAGTGGGGGTTATGTGCATGGCGGGCACACACTGTGTGTACAGCATGTGTGCACCATGTAGGGATTTGGATCGGCCCCAATGTTTAAAGATTTGGAGCGAAATCCTGACTCTATTGAAAAGTGAAATTTTGTCCACTTATAGTGGTGCATAGATTTAGTCTTTTATCAAATCTCTTTTCCTTTAAAAATAAAATAAAGGTAAATTGAAGTCAGTGGAAGCTGGATTACATGGTGCATCCTACATGTATAAACTAATAGGCCTACACCTTCCAAACATACAAAGATATATCCATATCTTGAAGTTCACATACTGTAACAGTAACTTACACTGCTTTTAAATGAGGTGCTGAAAAGCGCCTCCTGAGCCCTACGTTGAGAGAAAAGCCGCGGGCGGAGTGTTTACACGCTCCCCGCGCTTCCAGCAGTGACGTCCTCCCCATTGCTGGCAGCGGAGGTGACTGGAGATGTGGTGCTTTGAAGAGGCACGTTCTGAAAGCCTGAAAAGTGAGGATTTCAGAACACGCCTTTTCAAAGCACCGCATCTCCAGCCGCCCCTGCTGCCAGCAACGGGGAGCACGTCACTTCCGTGTAAACGCTCCCCACGCAACTTTTCTCTCAACGCGGGGCTCAGGAGGCGCTTTTCAGCGCCTCGTTTAAAAGCGGTGAGAGAAAGACTACCTTTGAGACTGTTCATTAATGTGCAAGTGTTTGCAGTACTGATTCATTTGTATTCCTATGTCGTAATGAGTTTACTTTTTTGTATTTAATTTTAATATCTTTCTAGGTAATTGTTTCCACACACAATATTAGTGGTATCTGTTAACTAGATTGATCTTTTCATTTTGAGGGAGGAAAGCAAATTAGTATCCTGATTTATAGATGGGGGAACTAAAACAAAGAGGTGAGCTGATTTAGTTCAGTCTCACAGAAGAAAGCCGTGTCACAAGTGGTATTAGAATGGATAGCCTCCAGCTTCCAAATTTAGGATCATAACATGCCTCCCACACAACTCTTTACCTTTAGAAACTGGATGCTGCTACTTTTCTTAAAATAGTTGCTTCAGTTTTGTTCTCTTTCATAAATAGTTAAACTTTTAATTTTCCAATTTCACAAATTTAGTGTTTGAGTCGTTAATACACGTCTCATGTATGAACGTTCATGAAGTACACCGGAAGACATTGGAAGATTGGGCTGTTCATGTACACAGTGATTGTTCTATTAGTCTCATTAATTTCTAAATATGTAGTAATAAATAATAGTTAGACATATTGTTAAAATTACTCATGATAAGAAAAAAAAATCATTTCACGTAATCTATATATTCTTGCTGTTAGTCAGCCAAGCAGTTTTTCACATCAGGTGTTTTCATACAAGAGGGGAGGCCCCCATAGCCGCTACCCGGGACCACACCAAACGGTAGGCATTCCTTCCTGCCACGGTTCGCCCCTGACCCCACCACCACCACCATCACCACCATAGAGTTGAAGATGCTCCTCAGAGGTCCTAGGCTGCTGTCTGCAACTCTGTGGCCATTTTTGCATGGACACCACACACACATACACACACACACACCCCGCTGGGTGTGCGGGCGGGTGTGCCAGGGGGTGTCTGTTAAAATGGCACGGCGGTGGGTGGGGGGATGGGTGTCCGCCCGTGAAAACACCACAGGCGGTGGGTGGAGGTACGTGTGCACTCTTGGCACACATCCATCGCCACTCACGGAGCCATCCAGAAAAATGGAGGGGGCTCCATGGGTGGAGATGGGTGTGCGCCTATGGAAAAGGGCACACACACCCCTCCACCTGCTGCCGGTGCACACCCAGCACGCATAGTGCTGAATGCCTGGGGTGTCCACATTGGCACCCCATGATCCCTCCCAACACACAGTAGGCAGCCTGCCTAGGATTTTCCTGGAGTTGCCCACACTGTGTTTCACATTTCCAATGATGATGCCCCATGGAGTGACCCTGGGACGGTTTTCTCGTGGCCCCACTATACATGAGCAGGTGAATGTGGGTGCAATGGAGGCAAAATTGGGGCAATGTCTCATGTATTAACATCCATGAAGTACATTGAGTGACTTCTGGGGTGTGACTATGAGAAGTTCCTTTTATCTGGGTTTAATTTTGACTCAGTCATTAGCCTTGTGACTCTTGCTGTCCCTAGACTAAATAGCAACTTGACTATGTCTGCTGTCCTAGCAGTAAGAGTTCCTGTTCCAGATGACAAAAAAAAATAAAAATAGCAGAAATTCTATTTTCAGACATTCTGATTTCTGCTGGGGAGAAAATGTAAGCAAGATTATGTTTCTTCCACATATTGAAATGTTTCACAAATATACCGTCCCCCAAAAATAAAAACTCCAAATCAGTGAACTTCATAAGGTAGTCATGCTAATGAGGTACAAAGAGAAGAAAAATATTTTAAAGAAAGATTTGCTAAACTTCTTTATGTTAGAAAAACCTTCCAGAAACTTTAACCTTCATTTAAAAAAAAGACCTGATATTTTTTTTTACCAAAAAAGGTCAGTTTGAGGGGTAAAGGGCCTTTAGAATGGAAGTGCTTGAGAAAACTTTATAAGTATCCGTAAGTGATCCAAATATAATTAGTAACTATGATTGTAGCTACAAAATACGTCAAAAATGTGTTTTAACTCATACTCCATTCATTTTATTTTACTAGTTTGATACCCCGCCTCCTCCTGCTAGAGAGCAGCTCGGGGTGGCTTAGTTATAGCCTATATGTTGAAGCCCATGTTAGAAATATTTTTATAGTACGCTTAGATGAAGAATTATCCTCCTCTCCTGATCATGGAGGAGGCGATTTGTCTGTGCTCCCTCCTTGGGAGGAAGGAGCAAGCAGACTGCAGGGAGGCTGTTTCCTGGGTGGAGGTTGCTACAGCAACCAGCTTCTGTGGCGCGAAGGAAGCCTCACGAGATGGGGTTTCCTGGGTGCCATCTTAGGCTGCCAGCTCCCCTCAGCATTCTGTGGAGGTGAGGGGAGTTGGCAGAATGTGTAAGCACCCACCCACATGCTGCCTGCCCCTTATGCAGTACTGTCAGTGCGAACTAGTCGACAACTTGGGACCAGGAAGGAATTTTTCCTACGAACTCCAATTGGACCTGAACAAATGGGGTTTTGCCTTCCCCACAGTACTTGCTCCAATTGGCTACTGAGACAAGGTGTTTGGCCTGGGTGGGATAATGGGCATTACTATTGTCGCACTCCTTTGCAGGGTTCAGAGGTTAGTTGCAAGTTTTGCTGATCGGTGAAATACAGTGCAACCAGAAGCATCTCCTTATGAGATGGGAATACAGCTAGACACATGGTCAGGGGGCAGCCCAGTGTCTCAGCCATCCCAGGGCGACAGAGGTGAGCAGCAAACCCATCTGAGGACAACCACAGTCCCAGAGGATTGCAGATAACGTCCCCTTGTTTCTGACCCTGAGAAAGGGGTTTTATGCACGAGCACCCCACCCCAACCAGGGGGAACCCTAGTGGGTAAATTACAAGATTGCGTTAGTAGGAAGGAGGTTGGTACCCAAGCACACCTTGGGAACCTCCTGCCCAGAATTATGAGAGTCAAGCTAGGTTATTGAATTTGGACCCCAGCTTATTAGAGGGTGGGAGACAGGGCAGATGCCACCGACACCCCCCTTATGCAATAAGAGTATGGCTGTTTAAACCCATATCCGTGTCCTTGTTTCCGTCCGCAAAGTTGTGACAAATGAAGGGTTTTGTGTGGTATAGTCTTCTTTCAGGGCTCAGAAGTCAGGTTGTTATTGTAAAGTCATGTGAATTTGAACAAGTGTAGCTACTTTTTTTTTTTTTTTAAAGTAACCAGTAGTACTTCCAGGTAATGGTTCTCCATACTATACCATCTGTTGTCCCGTTTCATTCAAGAAGCAGAAGGCCCCTTGTAAAGTTGTGTTTCATTCTACTTCCATGCTTTGTCACTCATTTAAGGAGGTCATCCAAAGATATGAATGCTTACAGAAGAGTAAGGAAAGTGATGTCATTGCCTGAACAGTGAAGTAGGATGGAGGAAAGTCATCAGAGATGTGCAGTTGGATACAGGGAAAAGGTCAAATAAATAGGCAGGGAGGGATGGGATCTAGTCAGAAACCTAACATTTCTATAGAATCTTTTACTTTACCAAAACTTGGAAGTTCTTGAAATCTTCTCTAGAAACCAAATTTCATATTTCCAAGCCACAGAGAACTAGATACAACTCCAATGTGGGCTGTTTTAACTAAACCAACCTTCCTAGCCCAAGTTCTTCATTCTCTCTACTCTAATGGGAGCAACCCGTGACCACTGTGTACAATTTTTTGCGATTCAGTTGTGGTTTAGGAGATAACCTGCTTTTGATCAATGTGTGGCGAAACTATTGCAATACATTCATGCTTTCATGGAGAAAGAAGTGTTCTGTCTTGGGTAGGTATAGTATGAAAGGATGAACTGCTGATTATAAGATATAATAAGATCAATAAAATTGATTCACTACAGTGTCATTCAGCAGAAGCTGAAGATGGAGAAAAAAACAGAAATAATATTTATGTCTCTGGAAGCCAAGTGATGGATTACTGTTACTGTGGTGTTTGTCTCAGGAGTGGGAATGGGCAATAATTGAACAAATCAGAACAAATTAGATCAGATGAAACCTACTTGCAGATGCAATGTTAACTTGTATCTCTCTCTGACAGCCACATCAAATGGTGATGCTTCAGTGATCAGATGCAATAGAGAACACCTACACTTTTTCTTTTTTTTTAAAGGAGAGAACACAATTAGAACACGGTAAAGGTTTTTTCCTACTTGTTCTTGAAGACTTTGGGCTTCAAGAGCAGTCATGAAAATAATTAGCATGTGTGTGTTATGAAGACAGCTGACTGAAAAATCAATTTTAGCATAAATCTAATAATCCTTTCCAGCCAAACAGAATTTGTGTTAGCTTATTTCTTTTTATAATCCCTCCCTTCTACTTCCAAATTTCTTATAGCAATATATTACCAGATTTATTTATTTATTTATTTATTTTACCTCAGCATTTAATATCCCGCCCCCTCCTGCCAAATGGCAGCTCAGGGCAGCTTACAAAAGAGCACTTAAAATACATCATAAAAGCAGAACAATAAACATATCAAATCGATGGAGCTAACCTCCCCCAACCAAACCCCCCACCCACTACCCAACTCCCCCACCAAAAGTCTGGCAGAACAACCAAGTCTTGCACTGTTGTTGAAAAGAGGGAAGGTCCAGGGCCAAACTGACTGCTAGGGAGTTCCACAGCCTCAGAGTGGCCACCAAGAATGCCCTCTCCATGGTTGCCACCCAAGAAACTCGGGGGACCTCTAGAAGGGCATCCCTGGCTGACTGCAGGGATCAAACCAGAATCCAGGGAGTGAGGCAGTTCCACAGATAAGTAAGGCCCAGACCATATAAGGCCTTATAGGTGAGAACTAAAACCTTGAATCAGCCTGGAAGACTATAGGCAGTCAGTGCAGTGAACAGAGCACCAGTGTTATGTGCTCACGGTGACCCATCCCCATAAGGAGACAGGCCGCCACATTCTGCACAAGCTGCAGTCTCCAAATCATGACCAAGGGTAGCCCTACGTAGAGTGTGTTACAGTAGTCCAGTCTTGAGGTGATGAAGGCACGGATGATAGTGGCAAGGTTGGAGTCCAAGATATACGGCCAAAGCCATCTTACCAGATGTAATTGGCAGAACGCACTCCTTGCTATAGCCCACACCTGGGCATCCAGGCGGAGCTACAAATCAAGGAGCACCCCCAGACTACGAACCTGAGGGACCGAGGGGGGATGAACCCCATCAACAACCCCTCAGCCCCTCCCACCAGCATCACCTCCATCTTGTCTGGATACAGCTTCAGAAGGTTTACCCTCATCCAGTCTCCCACAGCCACCAAACACCAAGTAAGCACTTAGGCTGTATTCTCACCTGCGGCGGTGGGGGCAGCAGCGGGAGGGGCAAGGGAAGATGCGGCAGTCCGGAGGAGCCGGCCGAAGGGAAAAGAGTCGGTGTGAACAGGGATCTGCTGCGGCTTCTCTCGCGCATGTCAGGGCAGGATTTTGCACCCTGACATGCGCAAGAGAAGCCACAGCAGATCACTGTTCGCAACGGCTCTTTTCCCGTCAACAGGCTCCTCCGGGCTGCCGCCTCGACCCTCCCGCTGCCGCCACTGTCATCGCAGGTGAGAATACAGCCTTAGACTCCAAGGCGTGGGTCAGCTGAAAACGAGAGGTATAGTTGGGTGTCAGCATATTGATGACACCGAACACCAAACCCCTCACGACCTCACCCAAAGACTGCGTGTACACGTTGATCAGGAGAGGGGACAGAATAGAATCTTTCAGAGCTCCACACGTAAGGTACTGGAGAGCCAAAGAACAATGCCCCAGTACCACTCACTGAGTCCTTCTGGCCAGGAAGGAACTGAGCCATTCAAGAATAATTCTGCCCAGCCCGATCCTGCAAGCAGGTCACCAACATCTCATGGTCAACAGTGTCAAAGGCAGCCAATAGATCTAACAGAATCAATAGGGTCAACCAACCCCAATCCAACTCACAGCGAAGGTGACCTAAAGCCATCAAAGATTTTTTTCCTGTCCTAAAAGCAAATTTGGCATCAACAGCTATCACATACTAAGCTAATTATTAATAAAAGATGTGTAAATGTACATCCATGGGTAAAAATAGAAGTGACAGCAGAGCAGCGGCAACCCTGGGCGGATTAGGCCGCCACCATACTGCTGACATAGCCAAGGTCAGATCAGGGAACTGAAAATAAATGACCCCGGCTGGGGAGCTGTCTCAGCCCCACCCCCATGCTGTGCCCAGTGCCCTGCCCCCCTTCCCCCCAACCATGATGGGCAGCCATGGCAGCCTCAATCCAGGATGGGTCACAGGGCCTAAGAATATACGTTCTAGCCTGCCATGGCCTGCTTTGCCCCAGACTGACCCGAGGGGGGAGGGGCGGTAGCCCAGGTTGTGACTTCAGCACTTTGCCAAGTGAGAGCCCTGGCTAGCTGCCAACATGCCCAGGGTCAGTCCGGGAAACATCTGGGGGTCCAAGCACAAACGTGACAGTGACCCACAGGCCACAGCAGGACAAAGCTGGCCAGAATGGGTTACTGTCATGTTTGTTTTTACCCCATGATACATAGATGTACGCAAACTAAACCTAGGAAAATGACAAGATGCATTTGCACCACCTTGATGAATACCCATATAATATAATATATATAATACCCATATATATAATAATAAGGTTTATTGTTTAGCCTCAGGTGTTACAAATAGTGAATATACAAAAGGCACAATGTATAAAATATATGAGTACAATAAAATAATAAAATCTCTCTGAACCTTTCCCACTTCCTTCTTATACAATAACCTAACACAAAAATATATACATCTCACTGCCATAACCAGTCATTCCCATCCTTCGATTTGGGTCACACAATTCATTAGTACAGCTTACTGGAATTTCTGGGAGTCGGCATGCACTATCTTAATGCGAAACACTGCCCCGCAAAATTTGGCCACCGCAAAATTTGGCCCATCTTATTGCTGATTGCTCTTTATTTTGCAATAGTTATAACTATCCGGGTTGTGTTATAAATCTGCCTGTCCTCGTTAGGCATACTGATCTCAGAAAATGTACCCTGAAAATCATTCTGACAATTTTAGGATTAAGATCCTGCACCTTTTGAAGGTAAAAGGAGTTTGGCCACTAATCTGAAAGAAGCAACATCAGAACCTTCCATTTTTCTTCATAACAAATCGTGACCACGCTCTCACTTCACCACAAGCAGAGAAGACTGTGTGACACATTTTTAAAGTGCATATTAAAGTCAAACACAGGTTCCCTGAATGGTGCTGTGCAACAGCATTGCAATGCTCTATTAAACAGCAGAAGGCATAAGGAAATGTTTCTTTTCATAACAATGGATAATTAAATTTCTACTAAATCCCTTTTCTTTCTTTTTTTAATTGCTTCATCCTTGCTTTAACACATGGTTTAAGCGGTTTACATGTATAATGTTTTCTTTTCATTCATGTGTGTGAAGGCTTAGAAATGACACTGGTCTGACAGTTTCTGTTTCCAAATGTTTATATCCCAGGAAAGCCTCCGTTTTGCACTGTAAGAGCCAAGAAAGCCACAATTGCCTAAAGCATAACTGTATTTTTCTTTTCTTTTTTTGTTGTTGCTGTTTTGTTCATTTAGGCTCTAGCATGTGTCGGTATCATGTCCAGTGGTTCCCAGAATCCTGTGCACACAATGAAACCAAAGGGCCTGAAAAAGCAATGGGGCTAACCTATGTAAGTAGAACTTCAGTCTTGTGCTCAACGCCAGTGGTTTTTCTATCACCAAGGAGGGGTAAATGGAAGAAAGGAAATAATCTTGTATTATAAGTAGTAGTGAGCGAACTTCTGCTATTGTTGAAGTCCGTTTCAGAACTCTCACATGATCTTCAATAAGGTCAGGATTTCATTCAGCGTGGTTTTGTTAGGCATACGCAGGATTCCCAAACTATGGGTGTTTTCATATGTGAGCAAGTCATGTCCATGGCTGCTGAGTGGCTCTGCCATGGAGCACCAACACCTGTGGACTGGAAGGGTGAGTGAAACAAACTGGCAGCTGCCAGTGTGGCTACCACAGCCATGGAAGCAGCTGCCACACACTTCACCCACCATGGACCTGCTCCAGAAACGCATCACATGGGCAGCCATTTCCCCATCCCCCCCTTAGCAGTCCGGTGAATCCCTCTCCTAGGGCTTGCAAATAAGTGTCTTGTCCTGGTAACAGCAACTGGGGCGGGGGGGCATCCTGGGGAAATCCTAGCCATTGTCAGCTGATGGACACCACAGAGGGGGAAAGGAAAGCATGCTGGTTTGGTTTTTGCAAGTGGCTTGTTGCCCAGACGTAAGCGCTGGGGAACCTGAGTTCCTGAGAACTCCCAGCCAGGGCTTGTGACTTGCTTCTTCCCCTGCCTATATGGGGCTGCTTCCCCTGCCCACAGGGCTGCTTCCCCTGCCTATGAGCTGACAGCGGCGAGCTATACACACACAATAGATTTCCAAAGGGGTTCACACCTCCATTCGACTTTTTTGGAGGGGCTGCAAATGAAAAGACATTGTAAACCAGTGGCAGACTTGTTGGCTGCCGTTCGTACGGGCAGAGACCACGTACCCACCCATTGCCACAGATCTATTTGTCTTGCCCCTCACAGTGCACTCCATGTTGCCCAGCATGGCTCCGTGAGTGGCTGAGAGCAGGTGCTCCGTGGCTTGCAGGAGTGCACATCCAGCTGCTGCACCGTCAGACAGGCAGTCAAATCCATGGCTCACGGGTGGGTGGCCTTGCAGGGTAGCATCTTGTCTGAAAGCCCCCTATATGTTGGGATCACAAGTGCAGTCGGACCATATATACAGATGGAGCCATGAGCCTAACTGATACTTGGTAGGTTCTGTATGTCTTTGTTGCTGTCTGGGATCACTGAGTTATATTTAAATTTCAGAATGGGGTCACATGGTTAAAAATGTTGACCGTTGTAGTCAGGGTACTTTTTTTTATTTCCCTGCAAGGTAAATTATAAAATGAAACATCCGTTGCCCTTAGCCTACTCAACTTGTAGTGTAACTTAGATATATTGCATTACAATATTTTACAAAAGAATATCAACCTTACAGTTGATAGGAACAAAGCAAGCTAGGATTTTTTTTCAGCCACAAGCAAGTTCTCCATACAACTTTGACTGTGAAAAAAGGATAATTTCAATAATAATTTTATTTCTACAGCACTCCTCCACCAAAAGGCACTCGGAGAACTTTACAACATAAATCAAGTCTAAAACAATCTAAAATCAATATAAAAGAGAAAGCCATTTTAAAAGGGGAAGGTAAAAAGGGAGGAGAAAACATGTTAAGGGGCCCAGCGTAGATGAGGAAAATACATGTGACAAATGCTACATGTTAGTATATTCTGGAAGGTGTCCAGATGTCAGTGACAAGGTGGCATAAGAATTGAAATAGACGTTGATTATCCTAAATTATCATCATTCTGCAGTACTCAATGAATATACCTCTCATAGACTATAGGATTGAACTTCGCTCCAGTGAAACTAATGTGTTTTTGCCATTGACTTCAATGGAGTTGAGGATCACATCCTGCATTTACTAAACCAAGCACTCTACACCTTCAAGCCAGTGAATGATGACAGGTATAAGGCTTTGCCTTTGTGTGTTTATCACAGTCCCACAGTGGGTGAAAACAGATGTGATGGCGGTGACGCACCTCCCCAGGCTATCCCAGGGTGAACCACTGCAGCTGTCATTCTTCGGATTGGCGGGAAGGGTTGTTTACTTAAGGAGCCCCCACCCCATAACCCAGGCATGGGGTCTGACGTCACAGTTCCCTCCATGCCCCGGGTTGGCCCAAGGAGCTGTCCACACTCAGTTATGTTCAATAGCTGTTTGGTGTGTTCATCTGGCCCGCTAAACAGCTGATGGAAATAATCAGCCAACATTGCTCAAGCTTCCAATTTAGCAAGCAAATATCTGGCATATAATTTTGCAACAACATTAATCAAATTTATTAGATGATAGTTCTGGGGCAAATTTCTATCCCCTTTTTATAAATGGGGACAATGATGCTGATATTCTAGCCTGCCGGTATCAAACCACAACTGTCAGCAGGAATGCCATCTATCCCAGGGACTTTCCATGTCTTGGTTTTATCAAGTAACGCCCTTATTTCCTCCAGATCCACAGAGGGCCACTATGGAATGTCCCACCACCCATCTTGATCTAACACATGCGTATCAGGGATTTGATTGAAGATCCCTTTATAGTGGGACTGCCAAACATCAGGGGAAAGGAACACCTGGGAAGTAGCGGTTCTAAAGCCCATGTTGACAAGAGCCCAGAATTTAGCATGATCCCCCTGTTTGACTACAATAGTGATTATTTCCTGGAAGAGCAGGCGGGTTTCTGCTCAGGGCACTCAACGATCGATCACCCTTTCTCCCTTATGCATATAATGGAGAAATATGTAAAGATTAGGAAGGGCAGACTGGTGATTACTTTTATAGATCTGCGCTCAGCCTTTGATTTAGTCGATAGGAATATTCTCTGGGATAAACTTCATGGAACTAACACGGATCGGAGACTGATATATCTTGTTCAAGTGTTATATAATAGAACCGCTCTTAGGCCGTTTTCAGACGAGCGCGGCGGCGCCCGCGCTTGTTTCTTAAAAAAGCCGGCAGCCCGTTCTACACGAGACGCTGCCGCCGAATACGCGCATGCGCGGCCGACGCGCATCCATTTCCGGCCGCGAACTGACCGGGTCGGCGATCGAGGCTGGTCATACGCGGCCGGAAATGGATGCGCATCGGCCACGCATGCGCGTATTCGGCGGCAGTGTCTCGTGTGGAACGGGCTGCCGGCTTTTTTGAAAACAAGCGCGGGCGCCGCCGCGCTCGTCTGAAAACGGCCTTAGAATTAGGCTGGATAAAAACGGCCGCCTCTCAAGTCAGATTCCAGTCACCAATGGCGTAACGCAGGGGTGTGTTCTTGCTCCTTTTCTTTTCAATTTTTATATTAATGGGGTAGTTACCACTTTGAAGGGAGATTTTTTTCCTACAAGCCAGGGTCCAAAACAGATCAGTAGCTATTCTGCTTTATGCAGATGATATGGTGCTGCTATCTCCCTCCACCCTGGGTATGAAAAGGATGCTCGCCACTGTCAGTCAGTTCTACACGGAAATGCACTTATCCATAACTATGGGAAAACTAAAGTCTTGGTGGCAGGCAGGTGCCTCAGTAGGCACAAGTGGACCCTTGATGGGGTTCCTCTTGAACAGGTTACATCCTATTGTTATTTGGGATTGCTTTTTTCTGCGACCGCTAGCTGACAGGGACACATTGAGGCTGCAAGGCTGAAATTGACTCAAGCAATAGCAGGATTGTTGAGATTCTGGAGGCTTTATGGTGGAAGACTTGTGGCACCTGCACTAAAACTTTTTGATTTAAAAACTAGACCCCGAGCTTTATATGGAGCAGAAATTTGGGGATTGGTTTGTACTGACCTACTTTAAATTCCGCAAAACCAGTTTTTGAGAACACTCCTTGCAGTTCCTAAATATACACCTGCAAGCCTGATACGCCTTGAAACTGGAATAATGCCTATGAGAGTCAAGATTCTTGTAGCTGCTTTGAATTATTGGTGCAGACTAGAGGACATGTCGGAGGATAGACTCCCACGCTGCTGTTTTGAGGAGGCTTGGACCTCTTCTTGGCTATGGAGAGGCAGAGCGTTGAGGTGTTTGCATGACTTGGGGTTTTCTCCGGATATGCTCAGTACTGTTCCTGGGCATAAGAGAAAGTTTTTAATATGAAAGCAATTGGTTGACCAAGCTATTCAGACTGACTTGGGATCCATACAGATGCTCAAGAGTGTTCCGCTTTATAAATTTCTCAAGTTTACCTCAGGTTTTGAGACATATCTGAATATACTGGAGGACCCCAAGCTGCGCAGGGCTTTGACCCTGCTTCGCTTTGACTTATTACCTTCCAAAGTCCTAGAGGGCAGACGTAATGGGACCCCTTATGAAAGTAGATTGCGCTCTTGCAACCTAGGGCAGATCGAGGATCTTCTTTACATCCTTTTCCTGTGTCCACTTACTGAGCACTTGAGAGAGATTTATCTAGCCCCATAGATTGTTATCAGACCTTATTTCACTCCTCAACAGCTTTTGGTATTCTTTACAATTGCCAAAACTCATAATATTATTTGTAATCTGGCTAAGACGGCCTGGGACGTCTGCAAGTGTTGATCCGAAATAGAACTACTTTTTAGAGTTATAGAAATTTTATTTGAAGCTCTGGTATTGTGTTGTATATTTATTCATATTATGTTCCTTTCTGTTTCATTTCTGTGTTGATGTGGGCCAGGGAGTAAGCCAGTGCCACCAATAAATTATTATTATAACATCTGATGGGGGGTGCTCCTGGGGGCTATGGGTTACAAAGACCTGTGGGAACAAGCTGGACTACATTTCCCATCATGCTCCCAGAGAACTTTAGAATGATCATGCTCAGACAGACAGCATTCAAACACACAGCAGCAGAGTTCATAGTAGCGTGCCCAACTCCTGCAGCATTTAGGTGAGTTTGCTGCCCCCCTTCCCCCTTCCCTGCCTCCCGCTGCCTTGTTACTGCCCCCACTGCCCTCTACCACCCCTTCTCGGCTGAGGATTTTGCCAAGTCCTGAATGGCAGCCAATTCCTCCACCATTTGGGACTCGGGAAAACAAGGCAGAATGCCCAGATACTCAGTAAAATCTGAGTAAATCTGAGCCCTGAGTTTCAACCTACCCAGTACCCATGAAGGGGACCAGTCCTCCAGTCCTCACTCATGCATGTAGCTACATTTACTTCAGTGTGTGAAAACAATCAAGGTAACCTGCAGTAGTCTGCAATAGTCCCAAATCACCTACTTCAGTTCACTGACCGCTGACGTTTGCCCACTTCTGTCTCAGGACAGATGGCCAGCTGCTCCTGGACACGTTGTCAGGAGAAGGTCGGTGGTGTGGGCTAAATCTTGCCCAGCCATACTAATCTGGAATAACGTGCACCCTCCCATATATCAGGCCTGGCAACGAGGCAAGGTCCAAGGATCGGGCCCAGAAAAAAGCATTCACCCAGGCTGCCAAACAGCTGATTGGGGGACACCTGGAAGAGTGCGTTCACTCCAACCACCAAACAAGTGACCAAACCACTGCTACTATGGGGGCTCTGGCAGATTCCCTCACTGCGGCATCATCCCTGCTCTGAATCGTGCATGTGGAAAATGGTTTTCAGGGCTGTTTTGCACATGTGAAAAATAGCTGCTGCCCGTAACCAAAATGGCGGGACCAAAATGATGTCACTGCCATTTTGGTTAAGGACAGCAGCCATTTTGTGCATGTGCCAAATACTCTGATGGCCATTTTACAGGTGATGAAGGAGCCTGCTGGCGCCCCCACAGTAGTGGTGGTGCTTCAATCAAGCTCTCTGAGGCCAATAAGTACCACTCCAAGGCCCTGCAGGATGGGGGTCAGGGTGGTTGGACCCACTATCCCAGTGGGATAGAAGTACAGGTCAGTTTTTTCCCATTGACTTCAATGGGGGAAAAACAAGCCTATAAAAATGAAACTGAAACTGTAAATAAATACAGAAATTACAGATTCGAATCCGAAATGGAGCCGAACCCGTAATTTCACCCCAACACCCATCCCTTATGTATTGTATACTAAATAAATGATATTATATTGTATACTAAATAACTTAAATAGAAGTAAAGTACATAATATATCTGCATATATGTATCTACTTCTGTATATATATATTGATCTATAATTAAACGGCGTTGTTAAATATTGCCTAAGTCTCTCTTCCAGAGCAGCTTAAGGCAGCTTCCTTACATTTATTTAATTGGATTAGCATTTACATCCTCGCACTGCTCGCTCCACTGCCAGTATGTCAAGGGGATTGTTTCAAGTGTTAGAAGTTAGTTGCTTTGATGCAGCATAGTTGAGATACTGTACAGAGCTGGAAAAAGTATTCAACCACCACAATGATGTTTTATGATTATAATTAATCATAATATATACAGTAGCTGCTTTGTTCTTGAAACAAAAACTACATTTGCATGTGCTTAAGTACCTAGGAAAAGTACATTTTACTGGAACATTTCATCTCATGCCAAACTTTTGCTTTTTAAAAAAAAAAAAAAAAATTAAAAGAAGGGGGAGGAGATTTATTTGTAACATACAGTGTTTTTCTTGGTCTAGGAAAACTACATAATTCTCCAGGACCTGTCATTTTCATGCAAATATAAAGTGACTGTTCAGCCAGCAAGATCTAAAGACCGCTTGAAGGATGAAAGTATTTTCTTTACCACTCCACCTTGCTCTGCTCTTAAAGGGAAAAACCACAAGCACATTAGCTGTCCTACTGAAGAAGGTAAGTTAGACTCTGAGGAACTTCCCATGTAGACATATGTGCTCTTCTAGGCACTTGAAAGCAGGATTTATAAATCAGACCAAAAAGCTTTTTTTTAAAAACTCAGAAACAAGTAGAAAAGACTTAGGGCTCAGTCCAGAACCTTCCCCACCACCCCACATGGCTTACATGTGCGCATAAGAGCACTGGGAGGGTTTTTGGTGGGGGGAGGGTGTCCAACCCCGGTGAGAGAGGAAAGTCAGGCAGGGGGAGGGGTATGGCCCTGACCGGCCCCTGGTGGCAGCGGGATGGCCGGGGGGTGAATTTGGGGGGGAGGAGGGGGGG
>QEPC01000801.1:700202-724523 GCA_003113815.1 Sphenodon punctatus | reverse complement strand
CTCTGCTCTGTCTGACTCTTTATCCTGCTGAGCCACTATTTCCTATACCTATGGTCTGTTTACCCTTATCCTTGCCACATGGACCTGCCTGCTGTCATTCTCATCGTAACCAAGCCAAGTACGTGCACATGAGACCTCGCATCTTCATGAATGTTAGACCCCTTGTCTCTTCCTCTGTTCCCCTTCCTATGTCTCTCCCCCAGTTCCTGTCTCTCAGATTTTAAGCCCTAGGGGCAGGGGCCGTGTCTATTTTATTACTTTGTAAAGTGCCAGGTACACTGCTGGTGCTATATAAATGTTTGTTATTATTATTATTATTAATAATAATAATAATAATAATAATAATAATAATAATAAGTAATATTTCTAGCTTTCTACTCCTAACCCAGTAGTTAAGAACATGCATTCTGGGACTCCCAGCTCATAAAGGTTGGCTGCCGATCCATGCAAAGCATATGCTTTGGCATGGTGCTCCTTGATTCCAATGTCAGCCACTTGTGTTACTCCTAATGGATTGGATCTTGACCTTTAAAATTTGGTCAGACTCCCAGTGCTTATAAGACAGGCACTGATAAGATCCATTGTTATAAAATATTTTGAAATAGTTAAGAAAAGTTGGCAGGTCCCTAGGAAAAAAAAACAGACAAAAAGAAATCGCGTAGACCTGGCAAGACGCAGCATGTGACCTTGAGACCTGCTGCAGCATTCTAGCAGCTTCACACAAATTTTAACATCCTCTTACCCTCGTCTTTTTTTCAGCACCAGTTCTCCCTAAAGTACTGGCGAAACCCGAGAATCTGTCTGCCTCTTTCATCGTTCAAGAAGTTAACATTACCGGTCACTTTTCCTGGAAAATATCAAAGACAAATCTTCATCAGCCCATGACGGGCTTCCAAGTCACTTGGGCAGAGGTCACTACAGAGAGCAGACAGAACAGCTTACCTAACAGCATCATTTCCCAGTCACAGATATTGCCAGCAGTAAGTTGTTTCCCCCCCCTGTCTTTCTTGGGGGGGGGGGGCAGGAGGAGGAACAATTATAGAATGTTGTGAATATGGCTTGACTGATTTAGGTGTCCTATCATTATGCTCTTGTGATACTGCTTTGTGTGTCTGACAGTGTGATCTACTGGCAGTAGCCCCACTGAAGTGAATGCAACTTGTATGGGTGCTACATGCTAGTGCCAGTGCTTCCACCAGAGAATCACACTTTGAGCACAAAATTTATTCTTCCTTTCTCTTCACGTGGGATATAGCTCAAGGACAGCTACTTTTCCTGATGACTCAAGAAGTACTTCAGCTACTTTCTTAATCAAGCATTGTAATGCACATGATTGTAAAATTAGCAACCATGTTTGCAATATGCATTAATGAAGGCAAAGAAAGTCTGTACAGCAGCAGATACTTTCTTTTTATGATCATGCTATCTCTAATCAGAAAGTAAAGATGGTCAATTTTTTTGCTATTCAGAATGAGCAACCATGACTGGAATGGAGTTTATTCTGGAAATAAGAAATTATGTCTCTCTTCTATATTCTTCTTTGTACGTGAGCTATAAGCAAAATAACACACTGGCCCTTTTTTTGATCTCAAGCTTGTACCATAGGTTTTAAAAGGGCAGTTTGGGAACTTTTGATATCTGTATCATGAGAATTATTTTATTTGCAACTCCTCTCTTTTCTTGTGAAGACATGTTTTGCTGCCTTCAGTTCCCCCTGTGAGAACAAAATACTAATGGTGTGGAACTAGTACCATGAGAGTCAGCAGCAAAAGGAAAGCATTTCTCATGCTCACTAAAGACAGTGGGCACAATCTATAGCCTGTGTGCGCTGCCTGCAGGCACAGTGCGTGAGCCAGAATGCACGCGCTCATGCACCGTGCACGCATACTGTGCGTGTAGCACAGCCACACGGGGCAAAGGTGCAACCTGGGCCCAATGCAACCCCCAAGCTCACACACCCTGTGGCCCGGGGGATGTGTGGGCTCGGGGGTCACACTGGCCTAGGTTGCGTCTTCACCCTGTGTGTCTGTGCTGCGCACATGGCACGCATGAACAACTGACCGCGTGCATTCTGGCCATGCGCCACGCGTAGGGGGTGATGTATGCGGGCTACAGGATTGTGCCCAGTGAGAGTATTTTTACTGATTTCCGTGAAGAGCTGTGGATCAAGGTATAAAAGGCCCCATTTCCTGTCACCATCATGCTTCGTTAATTATTTACATGACGCTTACCTCACCCCCAAAACCCCCTCACTGTCACTCTAGGCCGAGTAGAATATATAGCCCTTCTTAGGTAATTACACCAGCCACATTCTACCTGTTGCTTGCTGTAGGGAGTTCCAAGCCTACAGGTTTTTTATCTGTCCCATGTAACTCCCTGGCTGGATTGCTTCTGACAGTTCTGAGCCAGGAACTGCCCCAGGCTGCTTTATCTGTGGCTGGTTAGCTGGTCTGGCCCAGCAGTTCCTCATTAAAAGCCACTTATTTCTGAGACACGTGTGGCAGAAATGCTGATGCTTGTAGCCTCAGCCCTGCTACACCCCACACTTCTTCTTACTGTAGATGTAGACATGGGTTTTTTTGCTCCATACACAGTACTTGCTAGAAGGAATCTCTTGGCAACCTCCTGTTTGGCTAGTATTGTTCTTCGGTGGAGCTTACTGCATTTAGTGACCCAGGAGCCTAGTCTAGGCTGGCAAAAGCTGAAGAAAAGATCTGTCTGGCTCCATCATGTCATTATTGCCTAAAATAAAGGATTAAATATCTGTGGCCAGGCAGAATAACTCTACTGATGTCAATTAGCTGTATCCATTTTCTTCTGAGGATCTGGCCCTGAAAGTGCCAGTAGATGTTGTTAATAAAATAAAATAGTGTCTAAAGACAGACATTGGCTTTTATAAAATGCTTTGAGGCATACAAGTTAACCTGTTACCTGCAAACCAAATTAAACAATGTCCCCGAACCTGAAGTAAACTCACTGCTAACCGACATATTTTTTTTTTTAAAACTTAACAAGAAAATAAAAGTAGCAAGTATCAAGATTTGGAATTGCAAAATGTGCTAATGAATTCTTAAACCGCTGGGAAAGTTGTACATTAAGTTGAATAAAAACTGTGAGTGAACGCTGAGAATTGGCTCTTTTTCAAACTCCTTCTCTGCCAAATATTTATTGATGCCAACTGTTTCATTAGGTGCTAAAATCCAAAAGGCTGAACTGAAAAATTTATTTACATAATATATAAAAATTAAATCTTAGGATAACAATCTGTGTGTGACAACCTTTTTTTTAAAATAAATAAATTTAAGTGTGCAATGAGAATTTTAACTTACTTTCCAGGTGGAGAATTTTTGTCTTTTGTTTCTTGTCCAAGAATTTATTTAACTCATGTATTCTAGGATCATTATGTGCTGACAGTGCCCAACCTAAGGCCATCAACGCTTTACCGATTAGAAGTACAAGTGCTAACAACAGGCGGGGAGGGGCCAGCTACGATAAAATCATTCCGAACACCTGATCTGCTGCCATCTTCACCACACAGTGAGTCTTGTGACCTTACCGAGAGATAATGTAGCTTAGTGACTAAGATGTTGGAGTCAGACAAATCCTGTTTTGTCTCACTGGATGGCACTGGAAAGTCACTGTCTCTCAGCCTCCATTGCCTATCTGTAAAATGGGAATAATAATGACCTACCTCACAGGGTTCTTGTGAGGATGAATGGGGTGTGTGTGAAAACAACCAGTTGTGGGTGAGCTGGATCCCCTGGCAGCCCCGGGGACGGCCACTGCAGCTGCCACTCTTCGGGTTGGCAGGGAAGGCAATTCAAATGAGTAGCTCTCCACCGGGGAATCCAGGCAGGGGGGCTGCCATCACAAGTCCCTCCACGCTACAGGTTGGCAGAGGAGCCATCCACATGGCATAGGATTCCCAGACCCCTGATGCCCAGCAGGATTGGGACTCCCGAAGGAACTGCTGCCAAAGAGTTGATCCAGTGGGCCTGGAGAAATGCACTCACCTGGCACACCAAACAGCTGATCGGGGGGCTGGAAGAGCACCCTCACCCAGCCTCGGTGCATAGAATAGCTGATGGGGGATGGGGTGAAACTATAGCCTAAATAAAAAAAGAGAAACAGTAAATCAAGAGACATTACTGGCCATTGTCTCAGTATTTTACCAATCAGTGCACATATATCTGTTCAGATTAAAAACAAATGGAAAAAAAACCTCTGCTGGCAGCAGAGATTAGTAGAAGAATTCACACGATTGGTTTCCAAGACCTGATACAGCTGAATTGAGTTGGGGGGGGGGGGGAGGATGTAACAGTGGAACGTTTGCTAAACCAATCTGCGATTACATCTCATAGTATAAGGGTTATGATGCAGCTGTTCTGTAGTGTCTAATTTTCTGCAGTGCTTGTTAGTGTTGGTGTATGCTTATGTGCAAACTGTGAGATACCTATGGGAATGATGGTTTGTAGCTTGGGATAGAGCAGGACAAATGAGAAAGTTAGTAGTAAATAACTGAGTGAATGAAAGAAGTCTTGGAGGACTCTGAGAATCGAGATTTAGGGCTTTTTATCTCAAAATCCTCCAGCCTATATTAGTGGTGATAAAAAGCTTCCTGGATTTCCAGTAGTCTATGCAGAGTTTTCTTACCTTGTCTGCTTAATTGTGTCCAAACCAACTCCTCCACTCACCTTAACCTTTCTTGGTACAGAAGCCATGAAATGAATGGGGGGAAAAAAATACTGTCTTCCTATCCACTTGGGTCATCCCTATGGAAACATAACTAGAAATAAACAATACGCTTCCCCCAGCATGGCAAAGTTTGCACCTCTTGAGACTTAAGTATAGTCAGCTCATGAAAACATTGAAGTCCCTTAAAACAAAAAAGTAACACTAGGGACCAGGTCATGCTCCTGCATAGGATGAACTACCCACCCTGGTGATTGGGAACTCAGTTTAAGTCTCTATTTTGACAGTGGGGCAGTCCAAAAGCACACTGTGTTACCCTTGGAATACTCTTTTACTTCATCCTATCACGCCCCATTTGAGTCTCTGCTCCTTTGGCTGTTTTTAAACAGAATGCACCCATCCCCCCCACGCAAGCACCCATCTGAAGACAGGATGTGCTCCCGTGACCTATGCACCATCCACTCATGCCCATGCATGGAGCATTGGGAAAAAACTCTGATGCTCTGTACAGGGGCTGGAGTAGGGCGGCGTGTGGTTCACACCCAGTGCACACGCATCCCGGCCCGTGTAACTCTTCCCCGCTCACTGGATGTCCATCAGTGCTCCTTGCAGTGCACCAAGGCCCACCCCCCAGCCATGCCCATTTTAAAACAGTGTTTGTCCTAACAGCAGTGTACAGTAGCTTCACTGAAGCCATGCTCTCAAGACAGAGGTTCCCAAACAGTGGGTGGGAAGTTGGAACCCCTGGTGTGCTAGCACCAGCTATGATTCAGAAATGAGCACAATGATATTTGATATATTTTGCATACCTCTGTTGCTGTCTGGACTCATGGAGAGTTTTATATAACTCTCAGAATGTGGTGTCACAGGTATAATTTGGGGAACCACTGTCTAAAGAATTCTTCTTCAGTCTGGTACACCCACAACCCTACCAAATATTTCATTGAAGGTCTACATAATAATAATGAATAATTAATAATTTAATTAATAATTAATATATGTATGTATTGGGGCTATTTTAGATCTTTCCACTTTGGTAGATTCTGGGTGTTAACAGATGTCTCTCTGGGACATCTGTCTCACCCAGGGGAGGGGAGGGCTTCCCCCTGCCGGGTATGCTCCGGCCGTGGGAACAAACGTTCCTGTGGCCTTCCCCGGCCGGTAGGTAGGGCAGGGGCAGAGACTGACATATGGTGTCTTGGCCACATTCCCAATATGGCTCCCCCCTCCCTTCCCCATCATGATGGACAGCCATGGCTGCCTATCATAAGCAGCCATGGCTCACTGCCATAGCAACTTCCCGGACGCCGGTAGGAGTTGGGCCAGGAACACACGTTCCTGCACGGCTCACCCACTCTAACCCAGCCGGGCATGAACTGGGTATGTACTGTTGGCCCAGGTCATACTGGGCCCGCATTTCCTTTCCTGCTCCTACCTGGCCAGGGTAGGAACCAAGCCCACATCTGGCGGGCTGCAAACAGACAGCCCACCGTGTCGCGGGTCAAACTGGGTCAACGTCGCATATGTTTACACTCTCTGTTTGAAGTCTCTGGGACAAAGCTATGGATGTTGTTAGATCCTATATCAGTATGTGTTCAGGATTATAAACATGGGCAATGTGTTCAGGATTATAAACAGTTATGTGTGGTTCAGACCAAAAACACAGCTAATGTAACATCTCATAACACCTATAGTTGTAAGTGTCAGCATAAGCAGATTGCTTTAAAGAGTCATGGCAAATTCTTAAAATGTACTCTTATGGTATGAGGAGAAATTAATATTAGTTGCTAATGTTTTTCTGTTCATTTTTAGGGCCTCATCTGAAACAGCACCATCTTCATCACTACAAGCCACCCCCAGAAAAATATTAGACTGGTTCAGGTGATTAAACAAATAACTGAGGTTAAAAACAAAACAAAAAACTGAGCTCCCACAAGACAACCAGAAAAATGTGAAGGAGCAAGGAATCAATATTTTTTTTTCCTAATGGAAGTTACCATCCAGTATGGTGTGTAGCTACGTCAACATAGCTTAGCCTGAAAGAGTGTATTTGTACCAATGCCTGGAGGAAATATACAGCAAGTATCATGAATATCAATTATATTTTTGCCAACTGAAGACAGTATCCAATTCAACACATCTGAGAAAATCAAGAGTATCTTATTATAGTAATTATGTGTTTCCTGGATTTAAAATAATTTGAAGAGGTGCAGTGTATGATAGTTTTGTTTTGTTAAACTTTACAAGAATATGGAAGTTGTTGGCAAATGTGCATAGCTTTCAACACAAAGGAAGAGATTCTCAGCGAGTGTAAGCGTATTTCACTTGACCCTAATGAAGCTATGCAGTCTGTGCCATCTAAAAATCTCTATTTATTTTTTTTAATACAGTTTGCTATGAAAAGAGACCTCTATCTAGAACAGATTCTCAGTGAGCGTAAGCATATTTTACTTGACCCCAATGAAGCTATGCAGTTTGTGCCATCTAAAAATCTCTATTATTTTTTTTTTGTAATACAGTTTGCTATGAAAAGAGACCTCTATCTGAAACATGTGCTTAGTGAAATAGTTAGCAATAATGACACACTTTTTAGCATTGAAAATGTAACATTAACTTACCGTAGAAGTATGGAGAATGGTGACTGTGTATTCTTTTTGTCATCACAGGGTATATGTTCAAAGGCAAAACTGGCTCTAAAGCACCTAATTTCCAAAAATTGTCATTACTGTCTTATAACATATTCCCTTAAAGCTGTATTGCGTGCAATGGATGATCGTTGTGAGCTCTCTGTGCCTGCACAGGGTGAGCTACTTAAGCTCCCACCAGCTTTGTGACCACTTCCAGGGAATATGGGCTCATTACAGTCGTCCTCCATTCCCTCCAGAGATGCCTGTGGCATTGGCAAGGGACAAAGCCCACTTGTCTGTAACTGACCGGATCCATGAACCAGTTGTAGACCCCACTGGTGTTTTAGAGAACATAGTTTGTGAATGATTGCTGTAGGTGTAGTTCATGGGTGAGGAACCTCCAGGCCGGGGGCCAAGTCTAGCGCTCAGTGATAAGGGATTGATCCATGTTTTTTTCACACAGTTCTTCTCAAGTCTGTGTACCTATATAGTTTGCATCAAGCCATAGGTAAGAAAATGCTATGTCTGGGAATCAATATTAATTGGATAAAATGGGTGAACTATGTGGGAGTAGGTAAGCATAGGAAGAACTTGGTTGGAGATATATTCACTACTGCTGAGATTTCAAAAGTAAGACAATGGGTTTATCGGACCAAATCCAATTGAACTTCTGTTGACTTTGTGACTGCAGTACTCCCAGTTTTATGAAATATTCTTCACCATGACAATGGAGGAAATCTAGAAAACTGCAGTAATATTTTATCCTATACTTACACAGTGTGGTGTAGTGACTAAGTGCACAGTACCTGGGAGGGAGGCCCTGGTTCAAGTCTCGCCTTAGCCAGAAACTCACTCGGTGACCATGGGCCAGTCACAATATTCTTTCAGCCTAACCTACCTCACAGGGTTGTTGTGAGGATTAAAAGTTGTGTTAATTAGTTATACGTGAAGCTCTCCGAGTGCCATGTGAGGGAGGTGCTATATAAAAACAAAAAATATTTATTATTATTATTTTTATTACTGGTGTAATGGAAATCAGAAATTAGCACTCTCTTTATTTCCAGTGTTCAAATTTAATAGTTCTTTCTTATTCTAAAGTAGTTCTTAGGTGTTAAGAATATAATGGTTCCCTTAAATAGATTGAAATCATTACTCTGTTTGCCAGGTTTCTTCAAGGTTCTTAAATTTCTCACTAAAAGAAAAGATAATAAAATAGTACGGCAATTTCTCTTTATAAAAGTAAATTATTTATTATAAGACAAATTGTTCTTAGTTGGAAAAAACGGTGATATCAAAGAGTGAGGGTTTTGCCTGAGTAAAAACAACAGATTTGAACCTTTGGTATCCAGAGGGTGAAAGTGGATTAGAATTTATAGACAGACAATAATGACTTGAATCAATAAAGTCAACAACTCCTTAATAATCAGCATCCAGCTATAAATTTTTCTGCTTAACAAACAAGATACATTACAACACTATTCTGTAGATGTACTTAAATACCTATAATATTCATATCATTTATTGAACAAAGCCACAAAATACTAAAGACTTCTATTACCTAATTCATAAAACCTTGTTTTCTGAATGATACGGGGTATATTACAATTGAACTAACTCATGCTAACACTGGATGCAGTCTTCATTCTTCCGGTGTACAAAGGGGTTGTGTGTTGAAGTGCTGCACTAGATTTGAGTGACAGACAAATCCACAGTACTAGCCAGTGCCACTGTTGTTCGGCAGAACCACAAGTGACTGCCTATAATGTAGGAGCACAGAACACACCTCTGTACCTGGGACATGCTTATGAGTTGTCAGACCACACTTAAGCACTGACCACATGAAGGGGCTATGCTTGGCACTTGTCAGAGGCAGGGATGACATTGCATATGCACATGAGTGGGTGTTGATAGTCATGCTCTCTAGGTAAATGAGAATTTGGCGCCCACTTAAGCCGAATGTGGCACTTTAGTGTGCAACTTAGCATGTGCTACCCCAGTGTACACCTGAATAAATGAGGATTGCATCCATTGTTTTCGGCAACACAGTTAAGGTATTTTTTCTCTTCTGTTCTTTCCCCTAATAATGATTTAACATGGGCTATTGCTATATACACTGCACCTGTATATCTGTACATTACTTACTAATATATGATTCTGTTGGATTTGCCTGTTAAATCCTGGATGAAAAATTGTTATTTTTTCCTCTCATGGAAAATCATAGAATTGCATTGTTGTTGGTTAATTTGTGTGTATGTGTGTGCTTTTCAAACAATTTGTTACATTAAATGATGTTTAAAAATGAGGAATTTTTTTATTGAAATGCTAGATAATTTTGACCTGTTCCTAGAGAAGAGTGAGTACTAGAATCTATATCTGTCTAAAAGGTTAAAGGAAAAAAAGGTTGCGCCATACTAATATGCATATGCTGTGGATATTTTTTGGAAGATGGGGACAAAAGAAGAGCCTAAGCTGTAAGACACTGAATGCCCTCAACTTCCATTACATTTAAGGGGAGTTGAGCACATTCAACAGCAGCTTAGACAAAGGCATAATTGATAATCAGAAAGAATGGAGTATTTGTGCACCATTTAAGTTACTGGTAGATTTGCCATTGGCTTCAGCGGTTGAGGCCTAAACACTCATTGGACCCAATCTGTATTCTTTTCAGACCCCCAAACTCTCAGAAGTCAGTCATCATTTCAGACATATAATCTCTGATTCAGGAAAGCATCCCTCTACAGGATAGACATTAAACCTTTGCTAAGCTAAGTTGAAGCCACTGTAGTTTAAATCTATGGCCTTTTAAATGGATGGGGTGGTGAACCAGGTCAGTGTGTGGCGGATGGAGTGCTGCTGCGGGGGCGATGGGTGGGTGCACAATTATTTCCATCCATCTACATGCATGGAGCAACCTGCCTTTTCGCCGGTTGCTCTGTGCGTGGGTGATGGGTGAAAGGTGGGTGGAGATGGGCGTGATGCAGAAGCGTGCACGTGCACCTGCACAACCACCGTGGCGGTCACATGGGCAACACCCATGTATGCACATGCAGTGGATCTGCGTGTGCATGCGTGGGTCCGTCTCGTAAAAAGGGCCTATGTCACAAGCTCCCAAAGAATGAGTAGGATCATGCTATCGACAAAATTGATATTTCATGTATCGTATATCTCTTTGTTGTTGCTGCCTAGAGTCACAGATTTATGTCAGTGGTTTTATATTATATCAGTCTTCCCCCATTCAAGTCAATGAGAGTTGATTTCAGTGGTTGGAGGTCTGCGCTGTAAGTGCCCAATGCAAGGTACACACATGCACCAAGCTCAGGTTGTATGTTTGCCCCAAGTGCAGGATGCATGCATGTACCATGCACTTGGTGTACACTCATCCTGCACTTGATGACTGGTGTGTGGTGTGCACTTGGTATGTGCATATACTTTGGATTGACCCCAAAGGGGACAATCCTCTGCCATTGAAGTCAGTGGGTGAAAATAGACATGACGCTAACCACCCTTTAACCACCCTTGGTGGTTATTTATGCATGTTGCAGGGCTGTATTGGTGCCCGATGCAGCCCTGAAACATCCATAAATGACCACCAAGGGTGGTTAAAGGGTGGTTAGCGTCATGTCTGTTTTTTCACAGTAGCAAAACCCCCATTGACTTGAATGGTGGAAGATTTGTCGTGATGGGGTGCAGTCCCACAAGCTGCAGAGGACCTAATCCCTGCACAGCCCTGAGGTGAGCTAGCGTGGGGAGGAGGGCTGATGGTCACCCCACCACTGGGAAGCCAAGCAGGCCACTGTCAGACCTCCCAACACGATGTGGGGTGGGTTGAAGTGTCGGCAACATGAGCGGACACCTGGCCCGTCCTTGCCTCTCTCCTCCAGCCAGACCGCTATTCTGCTCCTGGCCAAGATGTGGCCGTGCAGGACTGGAGGTAGCAGCCACTACTCAAAACTCCACAGCGGACCTTGCTGTGCAGCAGGGCAAACAGCAACTGGGCACACAAGCTATCCACCTTGGGTGAGGCTGCTAGGTGTTGTGTCCTCTGCCTTTTCCCAAGGATGCAGCACGTAGCAGCCAGCTGCCTGCCCCACAGCAGGGGAACATCTGGTGGCTGCCAGGCACACAATGCATTGCATCACGTGGTAAGTCTGTCCTGAGTGGGGTAAGGCTGCCCGAGGCACAGTAAGTGCATTGTGTGGCTGCACCCTTAGTCTCACAAACAAAATTTTGGTACCTAACCACTGGCCTATGTCAAAAGCCAAGCATTTCCTTGAACAGGAATGCTATGCTGAATCAGAGCCTTAAAATAACACAAGAGATGGTCTGGAGCATTTTAATTCCTATGTGTTACTCCCTTTAAAAATTATTTTCGTCCTATGTATCTGTAAAGGTAGCTGTGATGTTGACTTATTTATTAATTTTCTTACGTGCCAAGTATTCCCTACATTTTTGCTCAGTACCTGTGAATGAACACCAATTACTATAAATACTGTTATGCAAACTTGTGCATTGTAACCAGGAACATGATGCTTCTAAGCTGTTGCATGTAGGTTTTTCTAAAAAAAAGAAAAACAAAAAAGTATTTAAAAATGTAAATGAATACCAGCAGATGTTGATGACTATATATGGTTTTGCATGCCAAAACTCATTGTTTAGTTATAGGCATGAAGCGTAATGACTGTTTTACCTCTACTGAATATATTAGTAAGGTACAATTTACAAAGTAATTAACAGAGATCTATATGTAAAATTATTTTTCCTTTTCACCTAATTATATTGTAGTGTGGAGATAACAGAACTACTTATCTGTTACATGGATTGGCTGTAGAAATCATGTTCTTAATACAGTCATTTAAAGTCAATATTTATTTATGTATGTAATACAAAAAAAGGCTGATTTTGTGAGTGTCTGTCAGGTTATTTAGAGAGAAAATACTTCTTGTAAAAACATTTTGTAAAAAATGTAATTGTAAATACGCTGATATTCTGTTACTCATTATTTTCATGTTTAGAATTTGTACATACTGTTTAAGTAATAAACTATCCTTCCACATGGAAATCTTGTTACATTTTCTCGTGCAAAAAGAGCTTACAGTTTTGCGTCTGCTAATTCCAAAGCTTGTCTTCACCTTACGTAAGGCAGCATCCAACCGACTATCTTTGTTTCGCCCACCTAATTCATATGAAGATGTAGATAATGTTAATGAGAGAGCACCCTATATTCAAGTATTTCAGAACTTGACAAGTAGACACACAATAAGGCTTTTTATCATACTTGGGATCTTTGTTCACACATCTGCAGTATCATGTTTCTGACTTTTGAACGTTATCTCAGAAGAAATCCTGTAATAAATACACTCAGATTTCATTTGGATGCTCCTAGACACTTTGGGCACAAGCTACTTAACAGGCTACCTTGGAATAAGTGGCTTATGCCCACATTTTTTTATTACAAAATATTTCCATCTTGTAATATTGAATGTAACAAAAACCAGGAATATCTTTCCTTCATGTTTGTTTTTTCAGAATAGACGCTGAGGGACAAAAGAGAGACTAAAATGTTACCAAAGGCCTGAGCCAGCAAGTCAATGCCCTCTTGTATGAAAATCCTACTGAAATTAGTTCAGATTTCAGTAGGAAATTGATTCACATTTGCCTATCAATATTTATTTGATTCAAAAAGCAGATACATAGTTTGTTGAAAAACAATGATTTTTCCATGAAAAACTGCTTTGATTAATTTTGAGCAACAAATTTACATACAGCACTACAAAAGAGTCTGAACAAGTCATCCAGTAATAAACTATGTATGACACACGTCAATTTCAGTTGGCTTACTGGTCACAGTTATATTATAATAAACAAGGAACAGTCTATATCAATATCACCAACTGCTTCCCCACCCCCTTATGGAGAGCACATTAATTCTCCACAAAAAACCCTCGCAATTTAAACAACTAGGCCCCTACCCCGCCTGGGCCCAAGGAACCCCAAGAATAATGTCCTTGTGCAAAGCACTGGAATTCCGGTTCTGGGTAAACGGGGGGGGGGGGCAGGCACCCTGGCCAGGTGACCCCCCCCCTTACTCACTTAGGCCCTCCTCTCCCCAGATATCCAGGGACCAAGCCGACGGCAAGAAAAATTCCAGCAGAGGTAACAGCAACAGAACTTCAGCTCGGGACAATACCCCGAAAGAAAAAAGAAAAACAAATCCACCAATATCCACCAATTTGATATTCAGTGTCTCTAGCAGATCCTGTAACTTTACACAAGACAAACAGAAACCAAATACAGGGGTTCCTGCGCCAGATCGCGCCGAAGAGCGCGCAAAAGGGCGTGCCCTTGTGCACGCAGCCCTTTGGCGTAACGCCCTGGCGCACGCCTATGGCGTCGCCGTGGCCCGACTGATGCTTTTGTCCTGGCAGGTCCCCGGCTCCACCCCTGGCAGCGCTGCACTCAGGTGCAAGGTAAGTGGGCGTATGAAAAAAAAGGGGGGGAGGTTCCAATAGATTTATACAACCAGCTTATTGTGAACTGTGGCCTACAATTAGGAACCTTACGACCAAAACCTTCTGACCAACCTAGCCAGTCTATATAACAAGGGCTGGTATGATTCAGAATGTAAGGCAGTTAAGAGGGAATTGGCCATCATTTATGGGGAATATAGGAGGTCATCTATGACCAAGCCTCCAGCTCTTTATTATGCAACCAAGTTGGAGTATAGGAAACTTATTAAAGAAAAAAAAAGGGCATATGATCTGGAGTGCTGGGGTAGACTTTTAGTTGCGGCCGAGCAGAAAAATAATAGTCTTCTGGAAATTGATGAACGCCAGTATAACCCATACACCGCTAATTACAGTGGCACCAATTTCACCAAGTTCTTGGACAGAGCATTTCCAGGGTCTATTTAATTCCAACTTGGGTGATAATGTTATGGAGGCAGCCGTAGTTGATGTCGACCTGGGACCTTATTGGCCATCAATTACCACAGAAGAAGTCGAATTGCTGGTGGACTCCTTCAAGGATGGGAAGGCCACAGGTTGTGACCTGATCCATGTTGAATTTTTGAAGACTCATAGGGAATGGTCTATTAGCTGCATTATTTACAGCCATCAACAAGGAAGGAGCTATTCCATTGCATTGGGGAAGAGCCATCATTATTCCCATTTTTAAGAGAGGCTCAAAAAGCGATCCGGCAAATTATAGGCCCATTAGCCTTTTATGCATAGTTGTCAAAATCTATGCTAAGCTCCTGCTGCAAAGATTTACAGATTGGCTGGCAAGGGATAACATCATTGCAATAGAACAGGCTGGGTTTCAGCGGGGACGCTCGACAAGAGAGTTGAGCCTTGCGCTTTACCATGTAATCTGTAAGTACAAGGCTCGTAACGGATTTTTTTTGCGGCCTTTTTAGACTTAAAGGCCGCATTTGACTCCATCGATAGGGCCCTGTTGTGGGGCAAGTTGTCTGGCTCTACTGTAGATAGGCGTCTCTTACATCTTATTCGTTCTCTACACAATCAATCTTCTTGCTCTGTCAAAATAAATCCCCAGGGGCACCTGACACCACCAATACCTACTTCTAAGGGTGGGTACTTGCAGACGATACGGGGCCCTTTGGCCCCGTACTGGCACCACCGGCTTCGTTCCCCGCCGGGGTCACCCCGTAACGGCACAACAGACATGCCGGGGGGATCCCGGCGGGGAAAGTGAGAGGGGCCGCGCGGCGCAACCCTCTCCACGCACCCCGCTGCCCACCCTCCGAGGAGACTGGCGCGCCGCAAACAGACGTACGGGACACGGTGACCACAGGTGGGTATTCACCGTGGTTCACCGTGTCAACGTCACGTCTGAAAATACCCGGTGTCCGGCAGGGCTGTGCCTTGGCACCAGCCCTGTTCAACTATTATATCAAACACAGGTAGACCTAAAACGCCAGATAGAGGCCTTTATGCTTTTCTGTATGACTATGAAACTTACTATTAACACCCATAAATCACGGGTAGTGGTTTTTACCACCCAAAGGCGTAAATATAATTGGGTCATCCAGGGGCAAGAGTTTCAGCAGTTCCTTAGTTATCGCTACCTGGGCCTCCTGTTCCACCAATCAACTCAGTGGAAGTGCCATGTCCAGCGTGCTATATCGACCTCAGAGGGACCCTCTAGGACTTTGTTGGGCTTCTTTGCCTGGGCAGGCAGGTCGGCAGTTATGCCTGCCATTAGAACTTACAATGCAAAAGTCCAGGCGCAGGTTTTGTATGGGGCCCCCATACTTTGGGCCCCCCTCTATGCCACAAACCTAAATGCGACACAGGCAGGGTTCTTATGGACCCTTGTGCATGCACCCAGAGGCACGCCATATGCAGCCGTGAGAGCAGAATGCAGCAAACTGCAATGGAACGTGCCTTTGGTCTCTGGTGCAGATTGTTGGATCCTCATTCCCCTGCGCTCTTGCGTGCCATAGGGATGGATGTCTATTGTAACCCATGGCAGGATAGTATTCAGAAAGCTTTGACCC
The DNA here is from genome assembly GCA_003113815.1 of Sphenodon punctatus. Classification (NCBI taxonomy): domain Eukaryota; kingdom Metazoa; phylum Chordata; class Lepidosauria; order Sphenodontia; family Sphenodontidae; genus Sphenodon; species Sphenodon punctatus. The sequence continues at coordinate 708,686 of QEPC01000801.1, read as the reverse complement.
ACATGGGGCTTTCTTTAGAATACCTTGCCCATAAGCCTTTCCCAGCCATTGTGCAGGAGATTAAAAGTAGGTCTCGGGACATCTATAGACAAAACGAACTGGCCAAAATTGCTGATTCCCCTCATATGTCATTGTAGCCCTTTTTTATCCCCGATTTGGGCCAGATAGCAAATTATTTGCAGGTACAGATCCCAACTCGTGGGAAAAACTGAATTTTAGCTGCCCGCTGTAATGCACTGCCCTCCCAGGTGATGGAGGGATGGCTAGTGGGCACCCCTTTTGCTGCAAGGCTCTGCCCTTTTGATAGGCAGGAAGTGGAGACAGTAGGCCATATGTTGCTTAACTACCACCTTTATGACAACTTAAGATATTTATATCTGAAGGAACATCTAGATAAACTCCCAGGCCATTCTGAATCAGAGATCCTTTCATTTCTGTTGGATAGCACAGATAAAAATATTCTTAAATCTATGGCTACCTATTTGATTTATATGACCCAAACTAGAGAAAATTTCCTGGCTTTCAAAAGTAGTCTAAGTTAAGTTACTTCCGATTCTGTCTATGTTAACATTTTGCTATGCTAGCTTTTTAATCCTTGATATATGGTAAACATATGATTCCTGGTTTTTAGGAGACCCGTCTTCTTGAGCCTGTAATACTTACTGTAAGACTATTTGTATTGTATTATTTCATTTTTACTGATGACAATGTCAATACGCTATGGCCAATGGCTACGCACAATAAATCTAAAATAAAAATGCTTCAGTTATATTATGGTTCTAATCATAATTCAGAAATAGTAAATTATGACTAGACATTCATATTTACATAGATGCTTAATTAGTTGTAAGTTGTTATACATGCCCAGTTGGTGAGCATATTATGTAACAACCTATACTACCATTTACTAATGTGCTAATAACAATCAATACATGCTGTCCGGTGTCCATGTGCAATATCTATATGTTTAAAGAAGTTAAGGCCCTTACAAATTCAATCATGCTCCAAAAAACAAATAAATTGTAAGTTATTACTTCCGTACCATGTAAGCAGTAAAGACATTGTACTGTCTCAGATATTGTGCTCACTTACAACTTAGACTCCATGCTTTGCCTGTGGCTACACTTTGCCTGGGTCTTTCATCCCCAGTCCTCTTCCTCTACAGGTTTGGGGGTACGCCAGAGCTGAAAATAGTGCTATATCAAAGTTTAATAAGAATTTTAAGTTGGGCACATATTGAAATTAATAAAATGGAATGCCCATTGGAGGAAGCAGCATTTGGAAATAAATCCTATTGTCATTCACAGATCCCATTAAGTGACTGTGAGAGAATACATTAAGTGACTATGAAAGAGCTGCATCTTTGGGTGGAGGTGGAGTAATGAGGAAGGCACCAGGGAGAGTGAAAGGGGTGGAATGACAGGGAGGAACAGGGATAGGGTAGGTGCAGCAGCAAGGAACTGAGTGGAATGACAGGAGGCATGCCATGACAAAGAGGTAGAATGACAAGGTTCCGAGTGAAATAACTGATTATTGAAGAATAAGAGGATACCATGGGGAACACTCACAGTTCCCATGGGTGCCTTACTGTCGTTTCACTCCCTGTAGCCTCCTTCTCTGTTATTCCTCCTCCTCCAGTTTCTTTTTTGTCATTCCAAACACACACCCCTATTCCTGTTCCCTATCAGAGATACAGATCATTGTATTTTCCAGAAATCTTGGGTTCTCTGTGAGGGGAGTGGGGGCTAGTGGATTAGTTCGGGGCGGGCTGAAGTTCCCCCAAATATGCACCCCTCCCAACACTTCTTTGTCCTTTCCCAATACATACACTTTCACCCATTGTTGCCTATTCCCCAGCCTTGTCTATGCATACACATCACCCGTTTCTCTTCATTGTCCTCATGAGATGGTGGCTCGCCTGTGGAACCACGTCGGGTTGGGCAGGACTGTTCTTGAATGGTTTAGCTCCTTCCTGGTCAGGAGAACCCAATGTATGGTTCTGGGGGGATTGGACATCGCCCCCTGCGGGACTTCACTTGTGGATTCCCACAGGGATCTATTCTGCCCCCTCTCCTTTTGAACATGTACATGCAGCCTTTGGGCGAGATCGTGAGAGGGTTTGAAGTTTGTTGCCATCAGTATGCTGATGACACCCAACTGTACCTCTCATTCTCACACCAAAGCCTGTAGGGATGGACGAAAAGATTGCAGTTCGGGTTCGGCCGTTCGGTTCAGCTGCGTTCGTTTCGTCCATTCAGTTTGCCTGTTCGGTTCAGCTGTGCTTGGTTCGTTGGTTTGGATGTTTGGCCATTTGGTGGTTCGGATCGAATGTTGAGTTAGATTCGGTATTCGTTTCGCTCGGGATCAGTTCAGTCTTTAGTTCGGCGCAATCAGGAACTGAAAAGAACATTTGGTTTTTGAAATAAAAGGAAAAAACTAAAAAACATATTTCTGGCCATAACATTTTTGTTTCTTATTACTTTTTGATGAAATTTTGTGAGATTGCACCCCCAATGGAGGGCACCAAGTGTACCAAACTTTGGAACGATTAGCTAAAGGAAACCGATTTCAGAAGCAATTGAATGTTGTGATTTTAAGAAAAGCTCCATACACATTCATGGATACAACTTCTATATCTCCAAATCAATTTTTATGGAACCTAGGAATATTATGTCCCTCCACAAGCTTAATGCTCCTTCCAGTTTTCTGAAAGTACATTTCCAGCTGTAACATTTTGATATTCCATTCTGTTTACAGGATATTTGACAGGAATGTATCAAATACCTTTCCTGCCATTTCAGCAAAAGTGAAAATTCATAATTTCAAAGCCTCACCATGTACTGAAATGCAGCTGCCTCTGAGGTGGGGATGGCCATATATACTAGAATCCCTCACTGTGTACTGAAATGTGACAATCCTGACATGCAGCCCCTGCTGTTCTAGCTGTGGGGTCCACACAGCTCAGCCAGTGCCCCGCAGTCCTGACCTGCAGCCCCTATTGTCCCAGCTGTGCCAGTGGCTGCAATCCTGCAGTCCTGGGATCGATCTAGGCACTCTTCCCTCCCACTGACCCACCCCCAAATAGCAGCCCCTTATTCTGCCCTCCCTACACACATACAGCAGTCCTTCATTCTCTCACTCCCAACCCTCTCACATATACAGCAACCTATCTATCTCAATCCCCACAACATATACCTGGCCCTATCTCAGCCCCCACTCAAAAAGCAGCCCCTCACCTTCCACTTACAGCAGCCCTTTTCCCTCTTAGACCCTTCCCCCACACCACACATACAGCACCCCCTCTCTGATATCCCATATCCCCACCATTGATGTTTTATGTCCCCACCAATGGGAATACCATTGATGTTCCTTAACACCCATCTCTAGCATGCCTGACATGAAGACTTACCCATACAAGGTATATACTTCAGTATTTTGACCACATGCTGTCAAGAAATCATTAATACCTATCCAAAGGTCTTGGTATTTTCTAGCTGGGTGGTTATACACAATACACCTTTAAAATTTGAGGGTTTGGAATTCTACTTATCCTGATTCCCATACATCCCCATAGATCTGGGACTGAGGAAAACAAATTAATTTGACTTATCCAGAAATTTGAGTTATTAGGGTTACCATACCTCCCCTTTATGAAAAATGCATGTTGTAGGGCTGCACTGGAACCAATGCAGCCCTTTACCATGTATTTCATAAGCATCCTCTGTTAAAGGGAAGGTATGGTAACCCTACACGTTATGTAGATTCTACATTATAGTACAGTACATTATTCTACTCTATATACAAATGTAGATATATACACTATTTACATTTACATTTGGAGCCTTAATATAAATGTGACTATTTCCATTATTTTAGACAGATATTTGAAATTGTTCGATGTTTTCTTCTAGGTCGGAGATCTACATTTGGATAAGGAATTATTATTTTCTCAAATCAATTTTGTGAAAGAATCATTTCTTGGAGATTATGCTCAAACTGCTAGACAGTGCAAAATTTTGCATCAGAGACTTTACAATTTATGACCTGTGTTTAGTTAGCCGTGTATAGGGGGGAGGCATGATTCTTTTGTCTTTCAGTGAATAATATCAAATTTTACAAGAACAAGCTCTTTTACCAGTAGAAGGGAATTAACAGGAGTAGAATTGCATCTATGCCAGGAGGTTGCACCAGAAGAACTACACTGGCTTCTAAATGGGCATAGGCCTTTTGTTGGAAGGAACTCTAAAATAATCAACAAATAAAAACCAAGAGATAACACTTACTAGACAGCATGATAAACAGTTTTTACAGTACACCAGTGGCTCAACAAATGCTCTGTTACTTCACTGTAGAGGTGCTCTATAGGATAAGATTAACTGGGATGCTTAGTACAGGGCAGAGTGACATTGAAATTGATTGTGCTGCAAAAGATGGAAGGGCATGCAGTTGCACCAGGGAGTGTGCCCCCCACCCCCAGGCTCATGGACCACAGTGCAACTGCAGGTATTTTCAGATGTTACGAGATCACGCTCAACCACAGTGAACCATGGTCAATCCCGTGGTGGGGCCAAAGCACCCTGAACGTCTGTTCAGTGGCTGCCAGATGTTCACCACGGTCAATACCCACATGGGGTCAATTCCAACCACGCTTCCGGAGCTCCCCGCCAGACCATCTTCGAAAGCATGGTCAAAGAGATTCCCACCGGGAAAAAACAAAAAGTAACATCTGGACGGCAATCACCGGCTGGAATAAAAGGAAACGATTCCCAGCCTGGGACAAAGCATGCAGCATTGCTGCCAGGCAACCAGCAACAACACAGCCACCGGAGGGAGATTTAAAGGGCAAACCGCAGCAAGGAAGTGTGGTGGGATGGAGTGAGGAGGGAGGCGGAGGAGAGCTGTGGGAGAGAGAGCGAGGGAGGAGGAGGCAGCGGTAGTGGTGGAGGAAGCGCAGGCGGAAGAGGGGAAGGCGGGGGTCGTGCTGCGGATGGAGGAGGTGGAGGGTCAACAGCAGCAACAGAAGCAGCCGCAGCAGCCAGGACAGGCCGCCCCTGGGACATCAGCCGGACCGGGGGAGGAGGCACCCCAGAAATGGGTAAGGGGAAACAAGGGGAGGGGAGCAGTTGGCATAGGGGCACCAAGGGGGGACAGGGGGGCCGCCCGGGCTCCTGGCAGGGAGGGGGGAGTAGGAGGTGGGCCACAGGAGGGGTCAGAACCGCACCCTACCATAACCCCCCTCCCATGCACCCCACAGACACGGAAACGGGCCCGGACAGATGAGCCCCTGGAAGACACCGGGCCAGCCCAGGTGGAGGAGGCGGAGGCAGTGGAAGAGAAAGTGGAGGAGGAGGAGGACCCACAGGGGAGACGGGGGAGAAGGTCCTACCACAGAGAGGGCCAGTGGGGCTTGCAGGAGACCCGGGACATCTTAAGGATCTGGGGGACCCTGGAGTACCAACTTGAGCTGGTGCTCAACCAGAGGAATTCGCATCTCTGCGAGGACATAGTGTGGGAAATGGGGGCAGCGGGGCACCATCGCACTGTGGCACAGTGCCGCTTGAAGGCCAAAGAGCTGAAGAGGGGGTACAAGGCCATAAGGGACAACAATCAGCGGTCCAGACACGGAGCCCAGACCGCCTCCTTCTATGATGCCCTGGACCGAATACTGCATATGAAGGGTTCAATAGTCACCCCACGGCTCATGGGGAGTGCAGTCATCCAGGGCAGGGAATGGGCTAAGGTACCCCCTCCCCTCGCCGCCCCCCCAGTAGGCACATGCTCCAGGGCCCCGGACCCCCAGGAGGAATGCCCTGGGACCTCCGGCCCCTGCAGCCCCCCCAGACAGCAGCCCAGAGAGCCCCCACCCCCAGGCCAGACAGGCGGAGTCCGAGGCCGACACCCTCATCACCCTCAGCCAGTGGTCCCTGGGGGAGCCTGGGTGCAGGGGTGTTCTGTGCCCTGTGGGTGATGAGGGGCGGGTCTCGGATGGATTGGAGACAGACATCGAGGGTAAGTGAGTGACAGGGAGGGAATAGGGACCAGGGGCAGGGGGGATGTGAGGCTGGGGGCAGCCCCAGCCCCCACGGACTAGGCAGGAAGGGGCCCTGGGCACCGCCCGGGCACCCAAACACCCTTACACCCACAACACCCCCTCATCACCCACAGGGCACAGAACACCCCGGCACCAGACCGAGGCATCCGAGGAGGATGGCGCTGAGGAGCCCAGGCAGCAGGCAGAGGAACCAGGTGAGGCACGCAGTCCAGGAAGGGGGGCCCACGGAGGTGCAGGGAGGGGGACCCAGGACTCACGGAGCTAGGCAACACCCCCGGGGATCCATGGAGCCCCGGGCCCATCCCAGGGCCAGGGCCGGGCTCCTGGGGCAGCAGGCCACTCACCTTCCTGTACCCTACAGGGCAACCACAACAGCCACAGCATCCCGGGCCCGTTCCCCCAGCACAGCGCATGAGGGAGCACCAGGCATGGGTCCACCACCGGTGGGAGTAACAGGTGGAGGAAATCATCCACACCTCGGCTGAACAGGGGGAGAGGATGATAGCGGCTGTGGACCGGATGGAGGCGGCCATTGAGCGGTCCCTGGAGCAGGCGGAGGTGTGGGATATGCGGCTCCAGGCCGAGGTATGCCTTGAGCAGCGGCAGGAGCGCTGGGAGCATAGCAGGCAGGTGGAAGCGCTCGGGCGGCTGGAACAGGCCATCACAGGGATGGTGCGGGAGCACTCGGCAAACCTTGACAGGTTCCACGACATAGGGAACTCCCTGCTCCTGCACGTGGGCACCAAGTGTGCCTATGTGATGGCAGCCACCCCTTCAGGCACATTGCCTGCCCAGGGCCCCATGCCCGGCCCCTCAGCGTCCCCACCCCAACCCAGCTGCCCCAGTGCCCCCACACCCCCAGGAGCCGCGCATCCACCTCCCAGTCCCCCCAGTCCTCCAGAGGGTGCAGTCGCTCAGGGCCCCCCCAGGTCCTAGGCCTGCCCTCCTCCCAACCGCTGGCCACCCCGCCGGGCCTGGAGCCATCCCAGGAGACTGCTGGGGACACTGACAGTGGGGGGGGAGGGGAGCTCTCAGAACTCAGTGGTGACCCATGGGTGCTGGAGGGGTCATCCCTGGAAATGGGGGGGAAGGGGGGATGGGAGGGAAGGGGAAGGGTGGTATGAGGGGGGCACTGTAGGGGGCTTGGGCAGGTGGGGGTGGAGGGAGAGGGGTCGGGTGCACATGTACAGGGAGGTGCAATAAAAGGTCTGAACAGTAGAATGCCTCTCGTGTCCGTTACTGTGTGACAGGAGTGGGGTGTGTGGCATGCCGGGTTGGTGGTGGCCTGGGTGGGCCAGGGTCCCGCCCCCAGATGCCCGGGCTGCCCACCGCGACACTGGTGTCCGTGGGCATGCTGGTGGGTGCACCTGCTGTCCTAGCATGGGGCCAGGTGCACGCACGGTCACGCACGGCTATGCATTCCTTTTGCAGCTGCATGCCTTCTGCCATCGCCCCACCCCCTTCCTGTCTGCAACACCGTGCCCTTTCCGGCCAGATTAGCGGTCCTGTCTGTGCGCTTGTTTCCTGAAGCTGTGCTGGGTCCACACCCCACGCCTCGCTCTGTTGCTATACAATGTTGCAGTCTGTGGTCACCTAACTTGTCCTTGGGACCACTCGGAGGGCCCCCCCCCCAACCCTGGAGGGTAATGTGTGCCTCCCTGACCATGGTGTTATTCTCCATGCCTAGCCGTACCATGGCTGGTTGCACTTCCACCGGGCTCACGCATCCCGGCCCCCATGGGGCCCCCATAGCTGGACCTTCCACGAGACCATGTCCCTGTGTGACCTGTGGCATACCCTGGCCGTGCAGCTGCTCCTGGGCTGCCCGGACAGCCAGTCAGGTGCTTATGTGAGCCTGAGCTCTGGTCTTTGCTACTTCAGCTATGAGGTGAGCGCGCTGGATTGCTGACTGCATGCTGAGACGCTGGGGCTGGTTCCCTTCCCTGATGGGAGCACTGGAGATGAGGTGCACTCATGTGGCCTGGTCTGTGGCTGAGACCATGTCTGCACTGTCTGTGTGCAGCCTGGCTGCCTACATGCTCTGCCTTGAGGAGAGGGGTCCTGCCTTGGCCGTGTCCTACTTTGGCTGTGTTCACAGGGCCTGTGGGTTCCAGCACTCTCGTGGGGCGGTGTATCACTGGCTGTTGGAGCTGGGTCAGCTTCCGTGGCCCCCTGCTGCTGACTGCTGTGTGTCTGAGCCTACCGCGGTGGAGCTGTCGGCACTGTCGGGCATGTGGTCCCATTCGGATGTGCAGTTGGGGCTGTCCATGCAGGATCCATTCGAGGCGTACTACCTGATCGTCCACCACATGTCCTTGTTGGGGTACCGCCGGGGCATGATCCATTGGCCCCACCTGGTTCACCGGGTGGGACACCCGGCCCCATGGCCCATTGTGGTCCCCAGCAGCTGGCTGTGATTCCCGGTGTGCCTC